>OX103972.1:2459646-2688058 GCA_944470395.2 Schistosoma turkestanicum | reverse complement strand
TAGGGTCAAGTTCGCAAACAACGCATAATTTGTTTTTGGTGTTTTCCGTGGAATTAATCAAAAACTTATGGGAAAAAAATCACTTGTACAATTGGTTTTAATAACGAATGTTTCTATTACATCGACCTCAGGAGTAGACCTTCTACCAGGTGGCTCGCTTATTGACTTAGAATAAGCCGATGAAACAGTCCTACTTGGTGAAGATGCTGACAAAATGCAGAGTCTTCTGACTACCCTAAACAACAACGCAAGCATGTTCGGGATGCGGTTCTCACCCTCGAAATGCAAAATTTTGCTTCAAGATTGGGTTTCATCGGCACCTGAAGTAGTGATAGGGAGTGAAGTGGTCGAACATGTAGACCGATTCACTTATCTTGGGAGTCCCATCCGTGCTGATGACCTGGTGACTGACGAAATCTCAGTTCGGATACAGAAGGCTCGATTGACTTTTGCCAACCTGCGTCACTTATGGCGTAGACGAAATATCCGTTTGCTGACTAAAGGACGAGTATTAAATATTCCCATTGTGAAAATTAGAACAACACATATAAGCGAACAATATTGTTTTCGATTAGATCGTCATCAGGCTTTACTCTAATATACATGAATATTTATATGAAAATGTTAAACCAATCAAGGCAATTTGAGTGATAATCACAATGAAATGAAAAAGATTACGTAACTACATCTAATAGGCAAAAGTTCAAGTGGATAATAGGAAAACAGGTGTACTGATAGTAGTAAGAAAATTTATAAAATATGATAACTAAAGTAGGTCAAGGGTGGATGAATAGAATTCAAATAATCATCAAAAACATTACGGAATAAGCAGATGTGTAAAAATAATAAAAATAATAAAAAATAAAATTAAATTAAAATAAATAAAATATATATATAATGTCAATCGTTAGTTACGTCATATCCGGCCACGGAAGATATTGGGGGGTCACGAATTTCTTCTGAACACATAAATTAGGGTTGAATGTGCGTATTCCTTTGGCTTCTGCAATGTGTAGGACACGGGATCGAACTCCGTTGGGAAATGATGGAGGTATACGATAGATCACCCGAAAAGATCTAGATTTATCTACAATGTGACCACTATCTACCAGGTGTGCTAAGATAGAACTGCGTATTGTTTTTGACTGACCCTTTGTAAACCATGCTGGGAGATGTTCACTCATTCGTTGTGTAAGTTGCCTGGAAGTACGCCCGATATAGCTATCTCCACAGGAGCAGCTGAATTTGTAAATGCACATAGAGGAGGCCAACTCAGGTAACTTATCCTTCGTTTGGGTAGACATCGCTGGTCGACTGGAGAAAGTCAATGCAAGTTTGGCAGCGTTGAATGTTATACTAATTACTCTTACTAATCTGTCCTGCAGAGTATCGCAGGCCACATCTCCGTTGAATTGTAACTTTATAAATAAAGGTTTCTTTTGGGCGGTCGAAACCACCGACTTCTTTTTTACGGCAGACATATACTTCTTTATGAATGCGCTGGGATAACCAATCTCGGTTAGTGAGCCGTTGATAAATTCCAGCTCCTGACTTAACGTATCCACTGAACATATCATATTTGCTCTGTTAGTGAGGCATCTCACCCAAAAGAAACCTTTATATATAAAGTTACAATTCAACGGGGATGTGGCCTGCGATACTCTGCAGGACAGATTAGTAAGAGTAATTAGTAGAACATTCAACGCTGCCAAACTTGCATTGACTTTCTCTAGTCGACCAGCGATGTCTACCCAAACGAAGGATAAGTTACCTGAGTTGGCCTCCTCTATGTGCATTTAAAAATTCAGCTGCTCCTGTGGAGATAGCTATATCGGGCGTACTTCCAGGCAACTTACACAACGAATGAGTGAACATCTCCCAGCATGGTTTACAAAGGGTCAGTCAAAAACAATACGCAGTTCTATCTTAGCACACCTGGTAGATAGTGGTCACATTGTAGATAAATCTAGATCTTTTCGGGTGATATATCGTATACCTCCATCATTTCCGAACGGAGTTCGATCCCGTCTCCTACACATTGCAGAAGCCATAGGAATACGTACATTGAACCCTAATTTATTTGTTTAGAAGAAATTCTTGACACCCGTATCGCTTCCGTGGCCGGATTTGTAGTAACTAACGATTGACATTATACATATTTTATTTTTTTTTGATTTTATTTTTTTTATTATTTTTACACATCTGCATATTACATAATGTTTTTGACGTTTTTGATGATTATTTGAATTCTATTCATCCACCTTTGACCTACTTTAGTTATCATATTTTATAAATTTTCTTACTACTATCAGTACACCTGCTTTCCTATTATCCACTTGAACTTTTGCCTATTAGATGTAGTTACGTAATCTTTTTCATTTCATTGTGATTATCACTCAAATTGCCTTGAGTGGTTTAACAGTTTCATATAAATATTCATGTATATTAGAGTAAAGCCTGATGACGATCTAATCGAAAACAATATTGTTCGCTTATATGTGTTGTTCTAAAGGACGAGTGTATTGTACAGTACTTCGCTCCGTCTTACTTTATGGCTGTGAAACATGGCCAATGAGAGTAGAAGATATTCGTAGGTTACTGGTTTTAGATCATAGGTGTCTTCGAAGCATTGCTCGTATATCGTGGGACACGCGAGTGAGCAACGCTGTTATTAGGAAACGGGTGCTAGGTAAGAATGGCAGATCAATAGATGAAGTGCTGAAACTTGGGGAGACACAAGGACTGTGCGAAAAACGGAATAATACATGCAGCAAGTAAACTGTCAAACTCACGCTTGGCGGAAACTAAATTGTCCTGTGCCAGTCGGTGTTGTTTTAACGAGACTGGGCCTCTGCTGGTGACTATGTGGCTTACCAGATAATTATTCACCAATAGAATCTCTTTAGTTTAGTTACTTTGGAGAATTTATCAAATATAACATGAAATAAATAATCATGCATAAAATACAACAGCGATTCAGTTCACAAATGTTGGAGCGGCAAATCCTTTCGATATAATACTCGAAGAATTGTCGATTAACTGCACCCGAATCGAATAGCAATCCATAGGACTGTAGGGAATCGCTAACTTAAACGAATATGAGGAACACCAGCAGGGAAGAGCGTTCACATACACTGTCTTCGATTATTCCGGTTGACCACTAGCTGTCATGTACCGCAGGTAGATGGCATGAATTTCATACCATCATGAACCAGATAATAAAAAAATACATCATTTCTGCCTTACAATCCATCGTTCAATTTGAATGGTGATTATTTTAGTAGACCAACAAAACGTATCATATTTGGTGATCCTGTGAACTAAATACGGGCTATACAATTAACAGAACTAATTCATCACAGTCTAACATTCAGTCTTCTGGAATGTAATCGTATGTTTAACCTTACAAAAAGTATAAGCGAAATTTGGACTAATATGCGTTCGCTGGTAGTTAAAAAATCATGGTAAATTATTAAACAACCAATGTAAATTACCTTTAAATCAGTCACAAGTGGTTGGGTCATATGACAAGAAATGCGCACTTTGTCGACACACCTACTTCACTTGAATGTAATTCAATGTATCTACATTCACTATCTGTAAAGGACCGCATTCTACCACTAATGTCAGCTGATAAAGATTTCGGATCTTAATTTATACGAAGAATATAAGCGAAACACACATTCGAAGTAAAATCTGTGAGAATTCATCAAGCGACCAACTTAGTTGACTATTACACGGAGAATACTAGGATCAAGTCTGTAACAAATTTAATAAATAAGAAGTGACCTTTTTGATGGAAATCCATAACTCGTGATAGTACCAGCTGTTCAAAGTTTCTCAATACATAACGAAAGAAAATGTGAAGTGTAGACTGGAAAATCAGAATTCGGTTAAAACTGAAAGATTAAATTTTTCTTTCTTGTACCAACAAACATGTGGTACCTTTGGTTTTATTGTCGATAAACCCCAAATGCAGCCAGCTTTTGAATTCGATGAACAGTGTTAAGATGATAAATCTCAAATCAAACTTCAGCCATTTAATAATACCTATGGAAGAAGCATTTGAATTTACTGAACTCCTTAAACTGATTCTCAGACCATACTTTCAGTATTTATCCATCAGACGGTTGGATTGTTGAGTCTCTTTATTTACAGTGTTTCTTATTATCCCTTTATCACTGCTTGTCAAATGGTAACTGTTTATTCAGTTTTCCGCCATTTATTGAATTGTGTTCAACGTATGGTTTCTTAATTGTGATATGTTTTGGTCTTATGAGGATTTTGAGTATGAACATTAAGTATTTGAAATAAATAAACAGCAGAAAAACTGTTTAATTGTGCTCTGATGGAATGAAGAATTGGGTAGAACAGTTTATACTTTCTGAGCTATTTGGAGATAGGTGAAGATTCAACCTTCCAACCAAAGTGTTTTACATTTGAAAAGCTTAGGACGATAGCGATATCCGAAACAGTAAACGCTTACTTCAAAAATATATATCCAACTTTCTGAATGACGAATCCTTCCTCTGGATATCGACTGATATGTCATTCATGAGAGAAACGTCGTCAGAATTTTTGGTTTCAGTAGTGTTCCAAATAATAGGAAAAGTATGATGCTGAACACACAATTTATGCATCGCTTGTTTGGTTTCAATGTATACCACCTTCCGAATCTTAAGTAGTTTGAGTCTGCAATAACCAGCTAATTATATAAAGCCTAATGACAACATTTTCACATCTCTTGTTGTGTAAGATGTTGCTAAATAACGCTCCAGTCAAAACCGTAATGAATATGTGTATGAGATTTATCAGAAATCCCTGATTTCCCATAGCACTATCACCTTTTATGTAATCACCATTAATTGACAGCCATGATGCAACATTTGGACTAAACGGTTTCTCAGGCAAATAGCTATTTAGATGCAGAACTCACGTCCTTCCCGAGTACTCTAAAAGAACCAAGTTCAGTCCCTTAATCTACCATGGTTGTAACACTAATTCCAATTTTGGTGGGTGAGCATCAACTAAGAAGATCGTGGGTGCTATTTCGATATTTAATGTGTTCGGTGAAGTCAGTATATTCAAAAATAAATCAATGTTCTCTATCCATCAGTTCGCTGTTCTTCAATGTCCGCGAATACTTTGCCCTACTCGTTTTTCACTTATAGTTGTACAGTCATATATAACAGTATACTCTTCAATCCTTAGTACGGTTTCCCAACGAATAGGATCAGGTTCATCTCCCTCCAATAACATAAACTAAGCTAGGCATATGACTAGACGCATCTCCTCAATCTTTATTCTGTTCCTCTGGTCATCCTACTTATATATATTCCACGAAAACTCGATGCATTTGGTCAAAGTATCAACAATCATGTACACTGACTTCGGATTCAAAAGCTGTTCTTAACTGGTTTGTTACCGAACACGCTTAAACTTTGGTCCCCTCACTCAATATCAACTACCAATCAATTAACTTATTTATCCATTTATTTACTTAGTTCTCAAATCTCCTTGTTAGCATTACAATTTTTTCCTTATTCTCCACACTGCAACTAACTGACCCCCGACCTGTTAGTGTGATAATCGCTCGTATCCAGAAACCCTGCTTTCTTGGATTAAACGTGATCATTTAAATCACGGGACATACAAACTCACAAACAACTGCCAACCGACGAGAATTAGTGACTTCCAGTGGCTAGACTCACATACAGTGGACAATGACGAACAACTGGGACTGTACCGAAAGAACAAGAACCGAGAGCAAAAAAACCAAATGGGTAATATTAGGTCGTGAAAAAGATATTGGATATTGGATGTCAGCAGTGTTATTCGGTTAGGGATGCAAACCGCGGTCAATACAATCTTGGCGCTTTGTGGTTGCTTGAAGTCTGCGATATCTGGTAATTCTGCTAGTAGTTTTGCTTTCTTGGTTGGCTAAATCTGAAACTGGAATGCTGATTGTTTTTCTTAGTAAATCCAAGTGTATTTTGGCGCATTCTCAGTCGTCTCACCTCTCCTCGTTCCTAGTCTTCCTCACTCTCGCTACTCTGCATGCTCCTTCAGTCACTGGGTACCTTATGACTAGACACTAACCACTATACACGGTATTTAGGCTACTTTTTACCATCCCCTAGTTCGATTGTCAGATTGTTTTAGTGTAACTTGTGTTACTGATAATTATTGTCAGTCACTTCTCTTATAAAGTCAGTGGATTGTGTTTGCTAGCTGTCTTTAGCTCATTATATCCCCTTTCTAGCTTTGGAATCTTTCCCCACCTCCAGCACTCATTTTACCTTCGGGCTTAAAGGAACACCACATCTTTTAATGGTCATTCTGGCATGCAGATGTGATTGATATAACTAGCTTTGAACGCCGTGGACGCAAATCTTAACTGTGAATTTTGCTGGTTTTGTCTGCGTAGCGTCCGAAGCCCTAAAATAAAATAGATAACAAGATTCTGGCAAATGAAGTCGAAGTAATTTACTTCGAAGATCAAAAAGCAATTTTTTGTTGACTACCACCGTAATGTCATGTCGAGTCTTTTATGAAATTTCTCTAAGAGTTTAGGTATCAATAGTGACATAACAGGAACTAGTTACGCTACAGATCATACCTATGCCTTAATTTAACACTGCTCATTCTTAACTTCGAAATTCACATTTTCTATCCTCTAATTTTCTTTGACGTAGTTGAAGAGGCTTGAAATTCATATCTTGGTAATGCGTTATGATTATGTCGCCTCTTGATCTACTATGCAGGTTTGTGGCCCACAAATTAGATTTCGATCTCACAAGTGTCTCTTCATACTGAATGTATGTGAGTCTTAAGTATTGGACATTGCTTCCGCCGTCGGTTAAGTTATGTAAAGTTAATATATACTCTATTCTAGATTTTACACGTTCTGAAATCATGACTTACTAGTTAAAAATTAGGTCCAAAGATTAATCAGCGACACTAATTTGTTATCTGCTTTCAAATGTATGTATAGTATACTAGATCAACTAACTGAATTCCAAACGTCTGATCAGCAGTTTGGATCATATTTCATTTTTCTCTGATTTCGGGCAGACATTATTTCTAGTCCTGGCAAAACGAATTCAAAGCGTAGTGCGCGGATATTTACAGTCACTGTGTGAAATATATACATGTATATATAGTGTGCGTGTGTGTATCAGTCCGAATTGACACACATCATCAGAACGGCTAGAAAGGAAATTAAGGGAGGCCGAAAAGATTTGTTTTCAAATTTAACAGATATCGCAGAACAATTCTGCTAGTCATAAACAACTTAGAATCTAGAACATGTACATCGGTTCAAGGTACCACGTCACGTTCGTAAAAAAGGTGGGATTACCAAAGTAAAAGTAATAAAATCATAAGGTGTATCATAAAATAAGTTCATTCATACGATGTTGAAACACAAATAAATAAACAAATCAAGTCATGGGGGATATTCGGGAATGACAGTTAACTCAGGATTTAGAAGGAGTCCATAAACAAAATGGAACTTTACCACTATGATGAATTTTATATCATGTTATCTAAAATCCAAAGTTCTATGTTGTGGCTGGCTGAGACCCCTAAGGGCAACCAATCAAGATCGATGTTAACAGAACAAGCTATTGGTCAAACGTGGCGAAATTCGTCTACTTCACTTCTATCTGAATTTTGTGCTGATGATTTTGTTCAGAAGAACAGTGAAAGCGCCACGACGAAAACATCCAGCTCGGAGGACGAAACACCACAGCAATCATCCACCTGAGCTGCAAATTTTCTCCACCATCCCTAACCGTTGATTACAATCATCGTAAAGGTTCGATCCAGTAGGTCCACACATACTGTCACGGCTAAGACCTAAAGTCAGTGGTTTCATGGTTTGATAAATAGCATGTTATGAACCCATCCCTAACTGTTGTTATTATCTCTCAAGTTCGCTTGGAGCTCTTCTAGGGTTGCTGCTGACTTAAGTCAGGATAAAGGAGGAGGGTTACCTAGTTGCGTTAATAACCCCATTCTGTAGAAAACAAACTCGCCAACAGTACACTAACCAGAAAAAAAACATATTTTATAATCATCCTTTACAATTGCCACAAAATACTAAAATTTCCATTGTTTTATATTTCATCTTCAGCTTGTCCACTGAATTTTTTTTACCCAATTGTGTTAATGATTGAAAATATTCTACCGGCTGATTTATTGGATTTGTCTACACCAAGTGTATCTGAAGGTAATCAATTATTATTTTATCGGCTTTCATTCGCCCAAATACAGTTATTCAACATTTAGTAAATAAATATGAACATTCAGAAATTTACACATGGCTTGGAACTAATATTCTTATATCAATCAATCCAAAAAATACCCATCCACCAAATTATTCATGTGATCATTGGAATGATTCTAATGAGATGACAAATTGCTGGAGAAAGCCACATATTTTTTCAGTAGCTGAAGAATGTTTATATCAGTTAACATTAACACAAAATGATCAGTCGATAATTATTACCGGTACTAGTGGATCAGGAAAAACTGAAGCTACCAAGCATATATTACATTATTTAACTTACAAAAGTAGTATAAAGCGTCAAAAACAAATGTAAGCTGATTATTCTGTGCATATTTACTAAGTAAGCTTTGTTAAAATTGGTCTAACAGCCTTCTATTAGTCATAAACTCATATATAAGCATGCAGTATCCGATAATATCTGTACATGGAATATTGTTTCTTTTATTGTTTAAAGTTGTATATCAGTTTAAGCAAGTGTGTATGTATCAGCTTCAGATGACAGGTTTTTATAAACTTGTCATCTTAATGATTTGAAAGCGGTTTTCAAAAGAATCACATGATAGTGTATGTGTTTGATGTACGTTGACTCAGATACTGAGTTTATTTTGTAATCAGTCTACTTGTATAACCTTTGTTTAGAAATCTGCCTGTAGACTCTCTGGGTCTACTACCCTGTCCGAAGCCCGGATAAAGGAGGAGGGTTGGGATGTGGGTTGGCGACTCCATCCCAGGAAAAAAACTAATTTGCCAAAAACATGTTAACAAGAGTTAATAGGTCTTCATTTAGAAGAGTTATGACGTCTCATGATAAAATTCGAGTTCCTTCGGAAGTCATGAGGCCGATGCCCCTTCTGACAACCAGAACCTTTCCACGGTAAGAGTAGAAGATATTCGTGGGTTACTAGTATTCGACCATAGATGTCTTAGAAGCATTGCTCGTGTATCGTGGGACGCCAGAGTGAGCAACGCTGTTATTAGGAAACGGGTCGTGGGTCAGAATGGCAGATGAATTGATGAAGTGCTGAAACTTCATCAGTTGAGGTGTTTGGGACATATGTGTCGTATGCCTAACCACCGAATGCCTCGATGAGCTATGTTTTTGCGATGTAGGAATAGGTTGGAAGAAAGCTAGGGGCGGCCAAACCAAAGCATTGCAGAAATCCATGAAGTCATTTACAAGTGGACTGAGTCATGTCGGTTGTTGTCGACTACCTGGTTGCGGTCCGCGAGACCATAATAATCGATGGTTAGAGACCTTGAATGACATGGCCCAGGATCGTTTGCAATGGCGCAGATGCTCCCTAATCTTCTCCATTGCTGCTAATAATTCTACTATCGCTATCACTCTCGGATTTGAACTGATAGTTGCGTCCCTGTGCTGATGTGGTATGGCAACCTGAACTGATGTACTTACATACGAAGTTCTGCGTTGTATCTGGCTGACTGTTTCGTGTTCACAGTATACTTTGTACATTTTGTATTGTTTGAAAAAATGCCTCATTTTAATGGTTAATATATATTTATTCTGTAAAACGATATTTTATCTTAATTTCCACAGAACTAAACCTGAAGCTCGTATTGAACACATATTGATACAATCGAATCCTTTATTAGAAGCATTTGGTAACTTATATTTACTGCTTTGGAATGTTTTTATCTCATCTTAAGGTAATGCTAAAACTCAGTTCAATGAGAACAGTTCACGTTTTGGCAAATACATACGCCTATTGTACAATCGGTTAGTTTGTTTTCTTTTCTAATTTGACATTATCTGTGTGTTATAATGCTAACATTCGCTAGGGGTGGCCAGACCAAAACATGGCAGAAATCCATGAAGTGTCACTGACTAGTGGACTGAGTCATGTTGGGGTAGATGTAGACTTACCTAGTTGGGGTCCGCGAGACGATAGTCATCAATGGTTAGAGACCTTGAACAACGACATGGCTCAAAATCGTTTGCAATGGCACAGGTGCATCCACTCTTTGAGCTCTCTCATATCCTAATCTTTGGATTCGTCAGCACATTTACCTTAGTCTTTCTAAACTTATCTCACTGTATCATACTTCTTGAATAGTATCTTCTAACCCTAACCTCTCCGATTACTTCTAATTCCCTTACTACCTCTACTACTATTGGATTTGAATTGAAAATTACGTCTCTGTGCTGATGTGGTATGGCAACATGAACTGATGTACTTACGTACCAAGTTCTACGTTGCATATGACTGAATGACTGACTGGATTCCTAAGCACCTCTACGCCTTTGTCTTTCTAACCTTATCTCACTGAATTATACTTTTTGAATAGTATCTTCAAACCTTAGTCTTCTTCATTACCATTAAATACCTTTACTATCTTTATCACTATGGGATTAGATTTGACATTTGCGTCTCTGTGTTAATATGTGTATGGCAACATGAACTTATGTATGTACGTGTGAAGTTCTAACGTTGCAACTGACTAACTGACTGACTCATGCTAATATTTGTTTTTATATCTTTTTCATTTTGTCTTTTTTTTACTTACAAAAGAAATCAAATTCTTATTGCAGCAAAATTACAAATTTATTTATTAGAAAAGCCTAGAGCTGTATTCACATCACAAACACTATGCTCATCATTTCATGTATTTCGTTGGGTAAGTAAGTGCATACTGTTAATTTTTATTATTATTTTATTAATATTTTTTCTTGATTGAAACGCATAGTGAACGACAATATTCCATGTACTGATGTGTGTACTAGGTCATCAATGCAAACATTATCTTCGTCTTTACTTCTTAGGGGTGTGGATATTCTATCAGGAGACTCGATTGTTCACTTAGATAGAATATTCCGATGAGATAGTTCTACTTGGTGAAGACACATAATAATAATGCGGAGTCTTCTGACTACCCACAGCAATAATGCAAGCATGCTCGGGATGCGATTCTCTCCCTTGATAGGCAAAATGTTGCTTCAAGATTGATTGGCTTGCTTCAACACCTGAACTAGTGATAGGAAGTGAAGCAGTTGGGCATGTTGACCGCTTTACTTATCTGGGGAGTCTCATTAGTGCTGATGGTGTGATGTCGAACGTGTAGACCGCTTCACTTATCTTGGGAGTTTCATCAGTGCTGATGGCCTGGTGACTGACGAAATCTCAGCACGGATACAGAAGGCTCGATTGGCTTTTGCCAACCTGCGTCACTTATGGCGTAGGAGAGATATCCGTTTGCTGACTAAAGGACGAGTGTACTGCGCAGTAGTTCGCTCCGTCTTACTTTATGGCTGTGAAACATGGCCAGTGAGAGTAGAAGATATTCGTAGGTTACTGGTTTTCGATCATAGGTGTCTTCGAAGCATTGCTCGTATATCGTGGGACACCCGAGTGAGCAACGCTGTTATTAGGAATCGGGTGCTAGGTAAGAATGGCAGATCAATAGATGAAGTGGTGAAACTTCATCAGTTGAGGTGGTTGGGACACGTGTTGTGTATGCCTAACCACCGACTGCCTCGTCGAGCTTTGTTTTGTAGTGTGGGAATTGGTTGGAAGAAAGTTAGGGGCGGCCAAACCAAAACATTGCAGAAATCCATGAAGTCATTGACGAGTGGACTGAGCCATGTCGGTAATTGTCGACTACCTGGTTGGGGTCCGCGAGATGATAATAATCGATGGTTAGAGACGTTGAATGACACGGCTCAAAATCGTTCGCAATGGCGCCGGTGCATTTATTCTTTGTGTTTTCTCAAATCCTAATCTTCTGGGTTCTTCAACACCTCTAGTGTGTACTTTCTAAACTTTGAATCATATTTCTTGAATGATATCTTCTAATCCTAACCTCTCCGATTACTCCTAATACCTTTACTGCCTCTACTACTATTGGATTTTAATTGACAATTATATCTCTGTGCTAATGTGATATGGCAACATGAACTGATGTACTTACGTACGAAGTTCTACGTTGCAACTGACTGATGGTGTGGTGACTAACGAAATCTCAGCTCGGATACAGAAGGCTCGATTAGCTTTTGCCAACTTGCGTCACTTATGGCGTAGGTGGGGTATTCGTTTGCTAAACAAAGGACGGGTGTAATCCGCATCAGTGCACTCTGTCCTACTATATGGCTGCGAAACATGTCCGGTAAGAGTTGAGGATATTCGTAGGTTATTAATATTTGATTACGGATTTATTCGAAGCATTGCTCGTACATCCTGGGACAACCGAGTAAGCAATGCAATCATTAGGAAAATGGAACTAGGTAAGAATGGCAAATCAATTGATGAAATGGTGAATCTTCTTCAATTGAGTTGATCGGGGCATGTATTACGTCTGCCTAGCCACCGACTGTCAGAAGATGTAGACTACCTGGTTATGATCAGCGAGACGATAGTAACCGATGGTTACAGACTTTAAATGACATTGTGTTAGGATATTCACCAAATATCCTAAGAGTACTATTTTTAGAAGTGTAATCCCATTGGTCGATTTCTATTGGTCAAAATTATGGTCGTTTTAACTGTCAAAGTCAAATACTTCAATGTTGTCTCTTATTGGTCATCCGGACTGTCAATGTCATTTCAAGTGTTCTTTCCTATTGGCGTCCTGAATTGCCAATGTCACAGACTTTGATGCTCTTTCCTATTCAACCTTAATGCATAAATACGCCCTATCTGTAAGCCTTCATGATTCGGATTCGGATTCCGTTTCTCCTGCCTACTTCTCTTTTGTACTCGGGCCAATAAACAACTCCATCCCACGGTGTTGTGTTCTGATATATAGGAGATTTGGAAATAGCATTTTGGGTCGTATTGGGATATTTGAATTGGACGCCGCTAGGACTGAATAGCTATGCGTAGCAGCGTCACAACACATTGCTCGAAATCGTTTGCACTGGCGTACGTACATCCACTCTTTATGTTCTCCCAAATTCTAATATAAATCCTTCATGACCTTGATCTTTCTCTTCTCAAATTTATTTCACTGGATTATACCCCGTGATTAACATCTTCAAACCTTAATCTTTTCAACCACTGCTCATACTTTTACTACCTCTACTACTATGTCATTTGAATCGAGAATTACATCTCTGTGTTCATGTGTTGTGGCAGCTGGAACTAATCTATCTACGTCCAAATTTCTTCATTGTTGCTGACTGATTGTTGAAGCAATACCATATAGCATCATCAGCACTGATGATACTCTCAAGATAAGTAGTGCAGAAGTCAATACACTCCACTACCGCTTCAACAGTCTCATGACTAATATGGAGTTTTTAAAAGATGTCAAGTTTTAAAATAGTTAGTTACTTACTTACTACTGGTAGCCCGACCGAAGCTGCTACCTTGACGTGGTGGTCGAGCTTGACTATCGTGATGACCCAACCGAGCTATACTGGCTGGAACATATGTTCCTGAAGGTTCTACCATGCCAGGCAGGTCGATTGGAGAACGATGAGACTAAAAGCAGCTACCCAGGGGCTGTGGGTGGAGTTGTACTGTTCACTGCAGAGGGGTGTGACAGCAGTAAGGTGTTTCCTTCGGATAACTAGCATCTGCAGCGATGCTGCCTTCTCACAAGGAAGGAAGGGTTAGAAAAGGTCGACCCTAAAAATGTCACACCTCACCCTACCTCACGGATTTCCGTCTCCGTCGGTAAGGGTGCCCACTAAAGGCTTTCAAGAGCGGAGCTAACACTCAAAAAACTCATAAAAAGGCCGTGCGTGACCGGCCTCAAGCAGTTGTCCCTTGGGCTCTGCGGTCACACACCCAGTTCTCTAAGACCAACTCTAATCTACCTTCCTTTTCAGGTCCCTCAAGAAACAACCTTCCATGGTGTTGGCAGCCGGGAAGTGATAACCACCCTCATACCCATAACAGCACTGGTAGTAGTAATAGTAGTATTAGTGACATTATTTCATGAAATATTCATGTGAATAAAATGTTTCTTGTTGTTTTTCAATATACGATATACAGTTTTTAGAATCTTTAACAAAAGACCAACAATCACAATTTGGTTTAAATCATTGTGATTATGTAACAACTGATGATGATGATAACAACGACAACAACAATGATACACTACAACAATCCTCCTCCTCTTCTACTACTACTACTACTACAAATTGGTCTTGTCTACTTCAAGCATTACAAACATTACATATTGAAAATGAAACATTATTAGAATTTTATAAATTATTAAGTGTAATTTTATTATTGAATAATGTACAATTCAGTCGTACTGACTGTTGTGTAGTAGTAAATGTTGACTTGAATAATCATCAGCAACACCAGCAGCAACACGAACCTCGATCAGATGATCCGACTAGTCTAGCTGATATTTCACCTGATGATGTGCAGAAAAGTAAGTAGTATACATCATGGTATATTTTTGTTCATTTTGTTCAGTTAGTTAGTTAGTTAGTTAGTTAGTTAGTTAGTTAGTTAGTTAGTTAGTTAGTTAGTTAGTTAGTTAGTTAGTTAGTTAGTTAGTTAGTTAGTTAGTTAGTTAGTTAGTTAGTTAGTTAGTTAGTTAGTTAGTTAGTTAGTTAGTTAGTTAGTTAGTTAGTTAGTTAGTTAGTTAGTTAGTTAGTTAGTTAGTTAGTTAGTTAGTTAGTTAGTTAGTTAGTTAGTTAGTTAGTTAGTTAGTTAGTTAGTTAGTTAGTTAGTTAGTTAGTTAGTTAGTTAGTTAGTTAGTTAGTTAGTTAGTTAGTTAGTTAGTTAGTTAGTTAGTTAGTTAGTTAGTTAGTTAGTTAGTTAGTTAGTTAGTTAGTTAGTTAGTTAGTTAGTTAGTTAGTTAGTTAGTTAGTTAGTTAGTTAGTTAGTTAGTTAGTTAGTTAGTTAGTTAGTTAGTTAGTTAGTTAGTTAGTTAGTTAGTTAGTTAGTTAGTTAGTTAGTTAGTTAGTTAGTTAGTTAGTTAGTTAGTTAGTTAGTTAGTTAGTTAGTTAGTTAGTTAGTTAGTTAGTTAGTTAGTTAGTTAGTTAGTTAGTTAGTTAGTTAGTTAGTTAGTTAGTTAGTTAGTTAGTTAGTTAGTTAGTTAGTTAGTTAGTTAGTTAGTTAGTTAGTTAGTTAGTTAGTTAGTTAGTTAGTTAGTTAGTTAGTTAGTTAGTTAGTTAGTTAGTTAGTTAGTTAGTTAGTTAGTTAGTTAGTTAGTTAGTTAGTTAGTTAGTTAGTTAGTTAGTTAGTTAGTTAGTTAGTTAGTTAGTTAGTTAGTTAGTTAGTTAGTTAGTTAGTTAGTTAGTTAGTTAGTTAGTTAGTTAGTTAGTTAGTTAGTTAGTTAGTTAGTTAGTTAGTTAGTTAGTTAGTTAGTTAGTTAGTTAGAAGAGAGAGTATTAAACGAATACATTACACACAAAGTGAAAAAAGAGTTTAGGATACTTAATCTCTGAAACTAAGCAGATGAATGATATGTAGAGTCATATTTTTATTATAGAGTTGTGGAGATCATTGTTATTGTAACGCTTCGCTAAAATAATTCCCAGCTAATTCCTATTGCTTAGTGTTATCGACCACAATACACTGGACAGGTTCCAAAGAATCAAAAACACGGTTGAACAGGAAAAAAGATTATATTCCAAATAGCAAAAGTTAAATGGAAATAAGAAGCCAAAAACGAAGGCGAAAATAGATACGAAGTTAGTTTCTTTATAGCATTTACATGAGAAGCTTCTGGATAGTAGTAATTCACGTGATCGACTGTATTAGATTTAACCAATCAGCAAGCAGCTAACAATACGAGTATTTTCTACCCTGTTCTCCAAGACTTGATCAGGCGCTGATTGGATAGGAAATTAGCCAATTAGCGCGCAGCAACGTAGTCATGCTTTGATTCCATCTATGTCCCACTAACAATTGTTTTGTACACATTGGATCAATCATTGTTAGACCACTATTAGAAACTTGGAAGTACTGGACAGCCGTTTCGTCCTGATACGGGACTCGTCAGCATTGTTCATTCACGACTCCTGCTACTTGCAGGATTTGAACTCAGGATCGTCGGCCTTGTACGCGGATGGTTAACCTCTGAACTATTGGGCTGGCATTGATTGATTCATGATTTTGGTGATAAAAACAACAATCTACAGAACTTTGTAATGAAAAAGCGTATAATGTGCTCACTAGTGACTAGCTTTGTGAGTAGATTCTCGGATTACTAGTGAGAAGACGTGACCAGTGGAGATTAGCAACTTTGTTAGGTGTAAGCAGTAACTACCGAAAACAAATGGGTAAGGTTGCGTAAAATCCATGGATCGATCAGAGTTAGACATCAACACCGTCGGACGTTCGCTCTCTATTCCAAAGGCTCAATCTCTGGACCACTGAGCTGTAATCCATTGGTGTTCGTGTCCAACTCTGGTCAGTCTACGGATTTCGCGCAATGTTACCCATTTATCTTTGGTAGTTACTGCCTACAACCGACAAAGATGAACTCCACTGGTCACGTCATTAATACCGTTAGATGCCGACCGGCTCAGTGGTTCAGATGTTGGGCGTTCGCGCGCAAGACCGAAGGTCCCGGGTTCGAATCCTGTGAGGTGTAGGAGTCGTGGATGCGCATTGCTACTGATGAGTCTCATACTAGGACAAAACGGCCCTTCCAGTGCCTCCAGGTTTCTGATGGTGGTCTAACAATGAGTGATTAATGATTTCAAAGTGTAGAAACACTAATCTCCATAACTTTATTTGAAAAAAGAAAATAGTTAAGACATTCAATCCGTGAAACTAAGTAGATGGTGTTTTGCAGGACATAAGTCGTCAAGACTTTGACCTGAAGATATATATAATCTAGACGATATTAGAGCAATCAGAGAAAATGCATTCCCATATTATTGGGTTTCCACTCTATTTGATCGTTATCGTAGCTGCTACTTTGATATGATAGTCGGACTTGTCTATCATGATGGCCCAACCAAGCTTTATTTTCTGGAACACACGTTTCTCAGATAAGCAACATCTGCAGCGATCCTGCCTTTTCACAACTGAGAGAAGGAGTTAAAAAATATCGACCTTCAGGATATATTGCCTCAACTTACCCTATGGATTATAATAGGTTTAAACTGCCTGGTTGGGAACAGCGCGACAGTCTCAACCGATGTTTTGAAGACTTTGAATAACATGACTCGAAATCGTTTGCAGTGGCGCCGGTGCATCCACTCTTTGTGTTCTCTCAAATTCTAATCTTCTGAATTCCTCGTTACCTTTAGTATCTTTTTTTTCAATTGACTCCATTGGTACATAATTCTGAAATTATATCTTCGATCCCTTATCACTCCGATTACCGCTTATACCTAACTATACTACTACTATGGGATTTGAATTGACAATTCGATCTCTGTGCGCTGACGTAATATGGCAACTTGAACACTGATGTACGTACATATGTATGAAGTTTTACATTTCAGCTGTCGTACTGTAGACTACCTGGTTGCGGTCCACGAGATGAAATTCACCGATAGTTAGAGACCATGAACGACATGGCTCAAAATCGCTTGCAATAGCGCAAGTGCATCCATTCATTATGTTCTCTCAAATTCTAATTTCCTGGATTCGTCAACACCTCTACCTTTGTCTTTCTAACCTTATCTCACTGAATTATACGTCTTGAATAATATCTTCAAACCCTAGTCTTCTTCATTACCATTAATACCTCTACTATCTTTATCACAATGGGATTTGATTTGACATTTGCGTCTCTGTGCTAATGTGGTATGGCAACATGAACTTATGTACGTACATCCGTACGAAGTTCTTACGTTGCAATTGACTGACTGAAAGCTGTCGTACTGTTGTTGATCACGTTGAATAAGATATTTGAGACACATATTTTATAAAAACCGGTGATATCATCTCTCTCTTTCTCTTAATGTAACAGTTCCTTTTGAAATTTCCGTACTTAGTACATTTTATATATGTATATGTATATTTATAAATGTGTTATTTATCAGTATCTTTTCTAAGATTGTATATAACTTTTTTTTCTTTTCAAAAAAATACAAGTTATAATGGCTGGTAAACTACTAGGTATTACCAATGTCGAATTACTTCATAGTTTTCCACAACAATTTATCACACGTTTTGTTCAACCTGGTTCTAATTCACATCAATCCAAACGAATGACAACTTATAAATGTGCATGTACAATTTCACAAGCTCAAGAACAACGTGATTGTTTTGTAAAAGCTTTATATAATAGGTTAGTGCAATTTTGATAATATGACTGTTAGATTCCCGGGGTTAGCAGTTGAATTCACTTGAATAACTCACCCTAGGTCTATTTTAGTCAGAACTCTATTTTAGTTAGAACTCAGAGATGATTCCTAACGAAGCTAGTCACTAGTGAATACAGTTAATTGCATTCTGGGATTGTTGCTATTTTATGGTCAACTATCTTAGCCATAAAAAAACGGTTTAGAGTTGATGCAGTTGCCTGATAGTACTTCCGATATAGCTACTCTACTAGGGCAGTTGAATTTGTAAATACACATTACGATAAACATAACCTTACATGACACATCATCGATAAGGCAAAAATCGAGAAATGTGCTTACTAGTAACTAGCTTCATTAAGTGATTCTCGGAGTTCTAGCGAGATGTGACCAGCGGAGTTCATTCCTGTTGGGTGTAGGCAGTAACTACCGAAGACGATGAGTGAGTTTTTGCGAAATACTTCGATTGATCAGGGTTGGACAATAACACCGTTGGATGCCGGCCGTCTCAGTAGTTCAAAAATTAAGTGTCCGCGCGCAAAACCGAAGGTCATAAGTTCGAATTGTGCGAAAATTAGGAGTTGTGAATGCTCACCGCTGATGAGTCCTATACCAGGACGAAACGGCTATCCAGTACTGACATGTTTCTAATCTTGGTCTAACAATGATCGATTCATGATTTCAATGCAACATTTGAAAGAAAGTGTAAGAGAATATTCGATCAGATAACGCCAGTTAGGTTAATATACGAATCATAAGGTTCTGTACAACACTGGAGACAATAACAGCTTGATAATTTGATGTTTATTTTTCTGACGAATGATCAATATGACATTTTTCATCAATCTAATAAGCATCCACTTCCAGGCCCCGATGTTATTATCATCGGCTTAACTGAGTGACATCAGTATTCAAACTGTAACTAGCGAATATTTCTTTTAGTCTTACTTGTTCTACATCGTTAACAAAAATTAATAACATTGATCGATTCATGGTTTCAAAAATGTGTAACTTAACAATCTTCACAACCCCGTAATGCAAATTACCTGTGCACACTAGTGACTAGCTTCGTGAGGAATCTTCTCCGAGTTCTAGTGGGAAGATGTGACCAGTGAAGTTCAACCTGTTCGGGTGTAGACAGTAACTACCGAAGACTGTGTATTAGATTGCGCAACTCCGTGAATTGATCAAGTTAGACACTAACACCGTTAGATAGCGGCTCAGTGGTCCGATGGTTAGGCATTCGCGCTCAATACCGTAGGTTCTGGGTTCGAATCCTGTGGGGTGGAGGAGTCGTTGATGCGCACTTCTGAGGAGTCCCATACCAGGACGAAATGGCCTTCTAGTGCTTCCAGGTTTCTAATGGTGCTGTTAAATTGATTGATTCATGGTTTCAAAAACGTGTAACTTAACAATTTTCACAACCCCGTAATACAGATATGTATATATCAATCTTTACTTACCTTTTAGCCTCTTTCATTTTTTGGTCGATTTAATAAATAAACAATTGAATTTTGATAATACTGAAGATGTTGTTAATGAATTGGGTATGTTACTACTCATTATTATTATTATTATTATTATTATTATTATTATTACTGTCACTTAGTCATAATCAACGTAGAGTCTGATGTAAATGTTCATTGAACCGCATTAAAGAAACCCCGCCTGTAGGCCCTGATAGGACACACACTACGAAAAGCACCCAACTGCGTCACGAGACAAGCCCTCACCTGGAACCCTCAAGGCAAAAGGAAAAGAGGAAGGCCAAGGAACACACTACGCCGAGAAATAGAGAAAGATATGAGAGGAATGAACAAACATTGGACAGAACTGGAGAGGGAAGCCCAGGACAGAGTTGGTTGGAGAAAACTGGTGGGCGGGCTATGCTCCATTGCGGGTAACAGGCGTAAGTAAGTAAGTAAGCCTGTAGGCCCTCCGGGGCTACTGCCGATCCCAAGCCCGGATAAAGGAGAAGGGTTGGGGTTGGCGACCGCGTCCCGCGATAAACCAACTCCCTAGAAAAACGTATTTAAATGTCCTGCCGAGTGACTGTAGCAGGACATGGTTTTCATAGGAGCCCACTGCAAAGTATCAGTTCCATTGGTGACCAACAATAAGTTCATCCGCTATTTATCCCTCAGGGTCGTGGAACCTATAGGCACACTACCTTTTGTTGTGAGAAGTTAATGAGTAGGACTTTTGCGGTAATGGCTATAGACGCATGATCATATGAGAGGAAGAATGTATTCTCTCCATTCTCTATCGTACTAGATCATTTCAAGGCTAAGGTTATATCGTAAGTGATAATGAGAAATGCTGAACATATACAAAGATTCTTTAAAAAGACAGGGTGAAAAGAAAAGTATGTTTCAAGAAATACTGGGATGCAAGATTTAACCTACATATCACACAAAATACTTAACCACTAATTGCAGTTATCATGGCGATCACAACTAAATAGTCTTCATTTTTGTAAACAATGTATGTACAAACTAATGCCATACTTTTTTGAACTGTTAACTTCATAAACTAATCAGGGTTAGATCATTATTAGAACCGTAAAAGCGCTGATTGGGACTCATCAGTATTGTGCATCCACGACTCTAAATGAGGGAATGGGACGCCGAACGCTGAACATCTAGACCATGGTGTTAATTTTTTAACGTCAATCAACCCACAATATTGCTCAACCTCACACCCAACACGGGCAAACCGCGCTAGTTACGACGATGCCCTTTAAACTCGTAACCACACACTAGTCGAAATTAAGCACAATCAAATCTCTTGTTATAATTCTCTCTCTCTAATACAACTCAGCTATTTCTCTAATGATTAGTATTCTCGAATACCAATTCACTCGAAACGTTCCCTCGAATCAGAACACAGTTGAACAGCAAATGGAGATTATATTCCATTAATTTTTTGATTTTGACCAATGCGGTCTCGTGTGTTGTTAGGGTATGAGGGCGGTTGTCACTTCCTGGCTGCCAACACCGTGGAAGGTGGTTTCTTGAGAGACTTGAAAAGGAAGATAGATTAGTGTTGATCTTAACGACCTGGGAGCGTGATCGCAGAGTCCAAGGGAGAACTGCTTGAGGCCAGTCACGCACGGTCTTTTTATGAAGGGTTAGCTCCGTTCTTGAAAGCCCTTGGTGGGCACCCTTACCGCCAGAGACGGAAATCCGTGAGGCAAGGTGAGGTGTGACATTTTTAGGGTCGACCTTTTCTAACCCTTGCTTCCTTCCTTGTGAGAAGGCAGCATCGCTGCAGATGCTGGTTGTCTGAGGGAAACACCTTACTGTTGTCACACCCCTCTGCATTCAGCAGTACGACTTCGCCCTCAGACCTTTAATAGCTGCTTTTAGTCTCTTCGTTCTCCAATCTACCTGCCTGGCATTGTAGAACCTTCAGGAACATATGTTCCAGTCAATATAGCTCGTTTGGGTCATGACAATAGGCAAGCCTGACCACCACGTCCATCTAGCAGCTACGGTCGGTATTTTCCAATAATAAGGTTAGAAATGGAAGACATAAGGTGAAATAGGAACAACGTTAATATCTTCATAGTTTTTTGTTTACATGAGAAGCTTCTAGAATATTCTCCAAGTGTGGACTAGCGCTGAATCGATAAGAATTAGCCAATCAGTGTGCAGCCAACGCTATCATGCTTTATTCTTATCTATGTCCCGCTAACATCTCTTCATAATAATTTCCTTGTTGCCATTGTTGTTGTCGTACTGTGTTAAACTCATCAGTAGTGTACATCCACGACTGTGGAGGCGGGAATCGGATCCCGAACGCTTAACCTCTAGACCGCAGAGCTGATATCCAACGGTGTTAATTTTTAACGTCAGTCAACTCACAATATTACCCGACATGGTTAAACCGTGCTAGTTACAACTTTTCACTAGAACTCCGAGAATTTTCTCACGATGCCCTTTAACAGCTGTTGGGGATGTTAGATTCCCAGGACTCACTTGATAAAGTTCCTAATTTTGGACTTCATATTTTCGAGCATGTGCAGATCAGTTGCATTTCCGATCCGGAAAATCCTTGGCTGTTATTGGTTGATGTATTATTTTAGTATACTATTTTTGTGGCTCTCCCGAAGACGTTTCTATGATGTATAAATAAACTTAATTTGTGTACTCGTGAACCTCATATTTACTAGGTGCTTATAGAGTCAGTCAGTCAGTCAGATGCAACGTAGAACTTTGTGCGTAAGTACATCAGTTCATGTTGCCATACCACGTCAGCACAGAGATGTAATGGTCAATCCAAATCCAACGGTAGTAGAGGTAGTAAAGGTACTAGAAGTAATCAGAAAGGTTAGGATTAGAAGATATTCAAGGAGTATGATTCAGTGAGATCAGTTTAGAAAGTCAAAACTAGAGGTATTGAAGAATCCCGAAGGTTATAATTTGAGAGAACACAAACGGTTTTCAGTCATGTCATTCAGGGTCTCTAACCATCGATTATTATCATCCCGCAAATACCAACCAGGTAGTCGACACCTACCGACATGACTCAGTCCACTTGTTAATGACTTCATGGATTTCTGCCATCTTTTGGTCTGGCATGTATGTGCTTGTAGAATACACTTTTTACGCCATATCAAGACTTCTTCTACTTAACGTGGTGGGGGTCAGTCGAATCTCTTTAGCCTATCATGCCATTGGATCATTTGTCTTAGCTCTCATTCACCGACTAAGGTGAACTTGTAATAGCTTTCAAACATATCAGTTGTTAATGAACATAACACAACACACAAGTTCAAACTGAACACAAATCTCTTCATAATAAGCTTCTAGAATATTCTCCAAGTATGGACTAGCGCTGATTGGTTAAGAATTAGCCAATCAGTGTGCAACCAACGCAATCATGCTTTAATCTTATCTATATCCAGCTAACATCTCTTCATAATAATTTTCTTGTTGCTATTGTTGTTGTTGTACTGTGTTAAACATTATTTGTTTGTTCCTTTTTTTTTCCTTTTAATTCTTTTTTAGGTATACTAGATCTATTCGGTTTTGAATGTTTCACTGTGAATAATTTTGAACAATATTGTATTAATTATGCTAATGAACGTTTACATCAAACATTTATGCATATTGCTGTATCAACTGTATGGTTAGAATTAGAACAAGATGAAGGATTATCATTATTATATCGATTAGTTGATGATAATGATAGTAATAGTAATAGTAGTAGTAGTACATCAACATCAATGGATATGATGATAAATGTTGACAATATTCACAATACTACTACTATTGCTACTACTACCAATACTACTACTGATCAACATAAACATCAATTTGATGCATTATTAAAACAATGTTATAATACGCATATTGTTAAAGCAATCGAAATAAATGCCAATTTATTGGAAGAAGTATGTGTAAATGGTTTGTTTGTTTGTTTCGTTGTTCGTATGTATTATTTATTCATTTAAACATATTTAAAGTTAGTCACGTAAGCATATTAATGCGTCAAACAAATGATTGAATTTGTCCAATGAACTATGGCTATGGTCCAGGTGGTCATCTTTTGGGGGGGGGGTGGCCCATCTTTGTCGTAGACATCCTCCCTAGAGTTAACATTAAGCTCGTCAAATTTTTCAAGGGGTTGACCTCCTACGTGGAAAATCGCTTACTGATCTAGAATATGTCGATGATATAGTTCTAATTGGTGAAGAGGCTGACAAAATGCAGAGTCTTCTGACTACCCTAAGTAACAATGCAAGCATGTTCGGGATGCGGTTTTCCCCCTCAAATTGCGAAATGTTGCTCCGAGATTGGGTTGCGTCGGCACCTGAACTAGTGATAGGGAGTGAAGTAGTCGAGCGTTTCGACCGCTCCACTTATCTTGGGAGTCTCATCAGTGCTGATGGCCTGGTGACTGACGAAATCTCAGCACGGATACAGAAGGCTCGATTGGCTTTTATCAACCTGCGTCACTTATGGCATAGGCGTGATATCCGCTCGCTAACCAAAGGACGAGTGTACTGTGCAGTAGTTCGCTCCGTCTTACTTTATGGCTGTGAAACATGGCCATTGAGAGTAGAAGATATTCGTAGGTTACTAGTATTCGATTATAGATGTTTAAGAAGCATTGCTCGTATACCGTGGGCCAACCGAGTAAGCAATGCTGTCGTTACGAAACGAGTACTAGGTAAGAATGGCAGATCAATAGATGAAGTAATGAAACTTCATCAGTTGAGTTGGTTGGGACATGTGTTACGAATGCCTAACCAACAACTGTCGCGACGAGCTTTGTTTTGCAGTGTAGGAGTAGACTGGAAGAAAGTTAGGGGCGGCCAAACCAATACATAGTAGAAATTCATGAAGTCAGTGACAAGTGGACTGATTCATGTTGGTACTTGCACACTACCTGGCTGGGGTCCGCGAGACGATAGTCACCGATCGTTAGAGACCTTGAGTGACATGGCTGAAAGTCGTTTGCAATGGCGTAGATGCATCCACTCTTTGTGTTCTGTCGAATCCTGATTTCTGAATTCATCAACTCCTTCACTTTTGTCTTTCTAAACTTATCTGACTGAATTATACTTTTTGAATAATATCTTGGAACCATAATCTTCTCGATTACCAGTAGTACTCCCACTACTATCTCCACCACTATGGGGTTTGAATTGACATCTGCGTCTTTGTGCTAATGTAGTATGGCAACATGAACTTATGTAGTTCTACGTTGTAACTGACTGACTGAATGACCCCATCTTTGAGTCTTTAACCCAAAAAGTCCACCCCGGCGAGGAAATGGATTAACATTATTAAAAAAAAACAGCGATAACTTTAGTCAATGTACTTTATTGATCTAGGTGTTTGATAATAATGTGTTTTGAAGTGATTAAGGCTTGCCGAGTAAGCATTGCTGCTGATGTCACGTAAAATGTACTAGGTAGAAATGATAGATTAATTGATGATGTTGTAAATCTTAATCAGTTGACGTAGTTGAGATATGTGATACATATGCATCACCACCGACTGCTACGATGATGGATGTTTCGTGATGATGAACATACGTGTCTTCAAAGGATTCCGTATTTCCTGGGACCACTGTGTAAGCAGTACTGTTGTTTGGAAACGGGTATTTTAGGTAAAGGATGGCAGATCAGTAGATGACGAAGTGAGTGTTCAAGGTCTGAGGGTGAAGTCATACTGCTGAATGCAGAGGGGTGTGACAGTAGTAAGGTGTTTCCCTCGGACAATCAGCATCTGCAGCGATGCTGCCTTCTCACAATGAATGAAGGGTTAGAAAAGATCGACCCTAAAAATGTCACACCTTACCCTACCTCACCGTTTTCCGTCTCTGTCGGCAAGGGCTGCCCAAGTGGCTCGAAAAGAGCGCAGCCAATACTCAAAATGCCTGCGTGACCGGCTTCAAGCGGCTGTCCCTCGGACTCTACGATCACGCTCCCAGGTCTTTAAGATCAACGTTAATCTACCTTCCTTTTCAGGTTCCTCAAGTATCACCCTTCCACGGTGTGGGCAGCCGAGAAGTAACATCCGCCCTCATACCAATACCCATAAAAGTAAGACCAGAGGATATTTGTAGGGTACTGGTATTTGGTCATAGATGTCTTCGAAGGATTGCCCGTATATCCTGCGATCATCGAGTAAGCAATCCTGTCATTAGAAAACGAGTACTAGGTAAGGATGGCACATCAATAGATCTGTCTGTCAGGGCTGTCCACCTTCCTCATTCTTGTTTAATTTTGTCATAGACTAGATTCAAGATATAACATTATCATCGTCTGAATTTTCGTAAGTCGACCCTTTACCAGGAGCCACGCTTGCTTACTTAGAGTACGCTGATGACATAGTTCTATTCGGTGAAGAGGCTGACAAAATGCAGAGTCTTCTGACTACCCTAAGCAACAACGCAAGCATGTTCGGGATGCGGGTTTCCCCCTTCGAAATGCAAAATGTTGCTTCAAGATTGGCTTGCGTCGGCACCTGAACTAGTGATAGGGAGTGAATTAGTTGATCGTGTTGACCGCTTCACTTATTCCGGGAGTCTCATCAGTGCTGATGGCCTGGTGACTGACGAAATCTCAGCTCGGATACAGAAAGTGCGATTGGCTTTTATCAACCTGCGTCACTTATGGTGTAGGCGAGATATCCGTTTGCTGACTAAAGGACAAGTGTACCTTGCAGTAGTTCGCTCCGTCTTACTTTATGGCTGTGAAACATGGCCATTGAGAGTAGAAGATATTCGTAGGTTACTGGTTTTCGATCATAGGTGTCTTCGAAGCATTGGTTGTGTATCATGGGACAGCCGAGTCAGTAATGCTGTTGTTATGTAACGGGTCCTTAGTAAGGGTGGCAAATCAATAGGTGAAGTAGTGAAACTTCATCAGTTGAGGTGGTTGGGACATGTGATACGTATCCTAAACCACCGACTGCTTCGGTGAGCTATGTTGAGAGACCCTGAACGACATGGCTCAAAATTGTTTGCAATAGTTCTGTGCTAATGAGTTATGGCAACTTGAGCCGGCTGTACGTGCCTACGTCCATACAAAGTTCATTGTTTTATCCCAACCATTAAACTCTATCTATCCTCCTTCCTCTTATTATTATTCATAGGTTTGTCTATTAAATCGTATTCATAATGTGAATTCGTCAATTTCATCGTCTGCGCCACAACAACTATTAGATCCACGTGAATTAGATTGGATGAATAAAATACAATCATCATTGAAATTATTGAATAATTCAATTTATTTATATAATGGTTAGTTCATTTTTTTTACTTTTCACTCAATTCATTCATACTTTGTGATATTTTAATTTTAATTAAAGTTGTGTTCATTGTTCAAAATGGTATGTTAGTTTATTTTTGATCGAACTGATGATGACTGAGCAGGACAGTCAATTACAACGTAGAACTTCGTGCTTGAGTACATCAGTTCAGGTTGTCATACCAACATATTAGCACAGAGACGCAACTGTCAATTCAAATCCTTTAGTGGTAACGATTGTCGAAGTATTAGCAGTAATGGAGAAGATTAGGGTTCAAAGATTTGATTCGAGAAGTATAATTCAGTGAAATAACTTTAGGAAGAGAAAGATAGAGATGATGAGGAATTCAGAAGATTAGAATCTGAGTAAACACGAAGAATGGAATCACCTGCGCCATTGCAAACGATTTTCAGCCATGTCATTCAAAGTCTCTAACCATGGGTGACTTTCGTCTCACGGACTCCAACCAAGTGGTAGCCTGCACCTACCAGCATGACTTAACGTTTGGTGTACGTCTCCGATTCGTGTCGTTGGCTACTATGAAATCTCATCTCATGACGTTATTCAATTGCCTGATAGATTAGATCTTTTAGTGGTCCATGTTTGGACTTACCATTTGGACGAATGTTTGAGTAGGTTATCAAAAAAGTCTTCCTGTCAATTTCCGTATATCATATGCTTACGCGAACTCCATTTTGTGTAACTTTGTTAATAACAAGCCAAATAAAGATTCAGTTGAATGAGTTTAATTCATACAAGCGTAAAAGCGAAACGAAATGGACAACGCAAGTGAGTCAATTCATTGCAGTGAAACATGACTAATCAATTGTAGTCAGACCAGAAAAGACTAGACAAGTAATAAGCGAAGTAAGCCGCAAACACACACACATTCACAAAGCGAATAAATTGAACAGGTCAAAAGACATGTGAACATTAACTTAAGATGGTAGAGAAAATGTGTAGCTCAGGTGGATGATAGTAGTGGTATTATTCATTCTCTAATCTGGAGGATGTTTTGGTTGTAGAGCTTTCATTGTTCTTCTACTGGACAACATCAACAGGTCAGAGAACGAAATACCACCATAATAACTTGAACACAAAGGGTTCAGTAGTTTGTCCTCACATATGATGTTATATAAGTTTTTTTTAATAGATGAAGTATTGAAACTTCATCGGTTGAGGTGGTTGGGACATGTGTTACGTATGGCTAACCACCGACTGCCTCGTCGAGCAATGTTTTGTGGTGTAGGAGTAGGTTGCAGGAAAGTTAGGGGTGGCCAAACCAAAACATGGCAGAAATGCATGAAGTCACTGACTAGTGGATTGAGTCATGTTGGTAGATGTAGACTACCTGGTTGGGGTCCGCGAGACGAAAGTCACCAATGGTTAGCGACCTTGAACGACATGGCTCGGAATCGTTTGCAATGGCGCAAGTGCATCTATTCGTTGAGCTCTCTCAAATCCTAATCTTCTGGATTCGTCAGCACCTCTACGCCTTTGTCTTTCTAACCTTATCTCACTCACTGACTTATACTTCTTGAATAATATCTTCGAACCCTAGTCTTCTCCATTATCATTAATACCTCTACTAACTTTATCACTATGGGATTTGATTTGACATTTGCGTCTCTGTGTACTAATGTGTATATGGCAACCTGAACTTATGTACATACGTACGAAGTTCTACGTTGCAACTGACTGACTGATATAGCTTTTTTTGAAAATAAAAAAGACACGTTTGATGTCATCTTCACTCACCTCTTTCTGTATTCTTATGTTGACTTAACCATTTCTTGTTTCAGGTCACATTAATCGATCACATAGTGGTGCTACTCCAATAAATACCAACAAGTCTAAACACACAACCACATCATCTTCATTAACAACAGCAACATCAAAATCCCGGTGGAAAAATCCTACACCAACGTCAACATGTGATGCTTTCATTGTGAAACATTATAATGGATTAGTGACTTATTCTGTTAAAGGTTTTGTTAGTAAAAATCTTGATCGTTTACCGATACATTTATTCACATGGATAAAAGATGCATTGAGCACTGTTGCTACCATTGATGATAACAATACTACTAATAATCCTAGCAGTAGTACTATTACTGGTAGTAGTCTTATCTATACAATTGTGAGTAATGCATTAGATAATATAACAAATACAAATAAGAATTTAAAATATCCAACAGAGAATTCACCCATTGGACGATCACCTTTACAACAAATAAACAAAAATGATTATAGTCATAGAATGAATAATAACAATAGTCCGCGTCAACATCGTCAAACGTCAATGATGGCGAATACATTTACAGGTAACTAACTATTTTGAATTTGAAAAATCATGAATCAGTGATTGTTAGACCAGCATTAGAAACTTGAAAGCAGTGGATGGCCGTTTCGTCCTGTTTTTGGGACTTGTCACTAGTGTGCATCCATGACTAATCCTACAACGCTCAGGATTCAAACTCAGGACATTCGATCTTACTCGCAAGTGCATAATCTTTGGACCACTGTGTTTCGCCTACGCGTAACAACGTCAACTTGATATGCTTGAACTATTACGAGTTTACGTAGTTGGAAAACGAAAGCGAGGATTGAGGATCCGGCGACACGACATAATACTCAAATCCGATTATCCTAACTCCCATATTGAGTAAAAATAAGAAGACTTGATATGAAGTAGAACTTGTATTCTACAAGCATCCAGAAAGTACGAGGTCCGAATCCAGAAGAGAATCAGCATCCCGGACTAGAGATCCAGGACTAGTTCCTGGTCGTGGTCATAAAACGTTACAGATAATCGATGAATAGTAGACCACTATTGAAAACATAGAATCATTGTAGAGATGGCTGTTCCGTCCATAGTATGAGGCTTATTTGACAGAGCACATCTACTACCCAGCAAGCGAGAATCGATCCCGGGGCGTTTGGTTCTGCGCAAGAACCAATACATGGCACAAATCCATGGTGTCACTGACAAGTGGACTGTGTCATGTTGGTAGATTTGTGCGACCTGGTTGGGATCCTCGGGACGATAGTAATCGATGGTTAAGAGACCTTGTATGACATGGCTCAAAACTGTCTGGCTGTAAAAGAGTGAGTCGACAATGCGTCAGTGAAAACGCTTTTGGTGTACGCTTTTGAAACCTGCTCTCTTTTAGCTGAAGATATTCGAAAGCTCTCCGTGTTTAATCACCATTGTCTTTGAAGAATCGCTTCCATTCAGTGACGACATGTGTATTGTTTGCTAACCCTACGATTGGTTGGAAAAAGCCAAGAGTTCGCCTGTGTATGGTATGGTTTCACTGTACAAAAGAGTTATACATGATATGCATCTGTTAGTCCTTAATGTCTCCTTGATTGGAGTCCTTGAGATGGCACAGCTTAAGACCATATCAGATATAACTCAGAATAGAAGCCACTGGAGGTACTGCTACAACTTTGTTTTAAATTCTTTACACAGGTCAAAGGAACTTCTCTTACTGCACGAATTCTTTCTGGTTGTATTTTCTTTAACTGAACTGCCTCTCCTGCGATTATTACCATTATTTCGAGTTGCATAAATATATACATATTTTGAAACCTCTTTGTATCGATGTGCGTGTTTTTAATAAACTAATTGCTGTAAAATATTGACTATAGCTGTGGTAAACAATGTACTCGTTAACAGGATGTGACGTATCTACGATTGTACATAAACTGGTACTCTTTATGACATTCAAAATTGTATTACAGTTTATCTTATTTGTAACTTATCATTATCGCAAATGTTTTTACATCAGAGTGAACCAGACGATGATTGGTGAAATAAAAATCTAAAGTGTTATCCTTTAAGTTAATATGTCGAATTATTCACGACTATGTTCACTTAATATGATATCTTCTGATTCCACAACTAACCGTTGTTCAACATATAATTTAATCCAGAATATAACTGTCACCTGGACAACATGGTAGTCTAACGTCGTGAATGTTCATTTACGACAGTTCTTGTACTATGGACTTATTATCTAATCATTGATCCCCTGCTGTCATTGAAATTTTTACTAAAATGAAACTGCGGTGAATCAAACTTTTTTTTGGAACGATGAATCGATCAATGATAGACCACCATTAGAAACCTGGAAGCACTGGAAGGCAGTTTCGTCCTGGCGCGGGACCCACGAGTAGCAGTGCGCATCCACGAATCCTGCACCTCGCAGGATTCGAACCCAGGACCTTTGGTATTGCAGGCGAACGCCTTACCATCGGACCACTGAGCCGGTCCCTAACGGTGTTATTGTCTAACTTGATCAATTCACGGAGTTGCGCGACCTCATACACAGTCTTCGATAGTAGACACTGCCTACACTCGAACAGGTTGAACTTCACTGGTCATGTCTTCCCACTAGAGGAACTCGGAGAAGATTCCTCACGAAGCTAGTCACTAGTGAGCACAGGTAATTTGCATTACAGGGGTTGTGAAGATTGTTAAGTTACACATTTTTTGAAACCATGGATCGATCAATGTTAGACCACCATTAGCAGAAACCTGGAAGCACTGGATAAGGCCGTTTTGTCCTGGTATGGTACTCACCAGTAGCAGTGCGCTTCCACGACTCCTGCACCCCGCTTTTATCTGCATGTGCGTGTGTATGTGTGTGCTTGTTTCATTCAATTATGTGTTGTAATTGTCATGTTCAGTTTATGTAAATTTTAACTTTTCTATTCTATTCTTATTTTATGCATAATCGAAAAGAGAATACTCAGCCTAATATGAATCATTCCATTTCGCCGACAAATCATCGTTTTAATGTTAACAATACTACCACTACTACTACTTCTACTACTACTACTACTACTACTGCACGTCGTTTAAATACCGTATTTGGTAATTTTAAAGTACGTATAACTCAACAAGACAATTGAACATTGAGTTATTAGTTATTTTAATTAAGAATATTATTATTGTTATTATTATTATTATTATTATTATTATTATTATTATTATTATTATTATTATTATTATTATTACGTAATTGAACATCTTCAAACCGTAATCTTTCCGATTACTGTTCATACTTCTACCTCCTCTACCACTATGTGAAATTGCATCTGTGTGCTCTATCGTGTTAATGGCAAGTTGAACTGATGTACTTAAGTACAAAGTTCTGCATTGTTACTGATTGATTGACTGATTACGTAATCAAAAGTATTGAAATATTGTTAGGATATTCATCCAATATACTAACAGAATTATTGGTCAATTTTATGGTCGTCCTAGATATCAATGTCACGTGCTCCAATGTTGTTTCTTATCGGTTGTCCTATCAGTGTCACTCCAAATGTTGCTTCCTATTGGTCGTCCTAACTGTCAACCTCACAGAATTCCATGCTGTTTCCTAATCAACCAAAATGTATAAATACGCATTATCTGAAACGTTTTATGACCACGACCAGGACTCGGTCCCGGATCCCTAGTCCGGGATGCTGATTTTCTTATGGATTCGGACCTCGTACTTTCTGCATGCTTGTAGAATATAGGTTCTACTTCATATCATGTCTTTTTATTTTTACTCATTATGCGGGGCTGGCATAATCGGATTTGAGTAGCATGTCGTGTCGCCGGATCCTCACTCTCGTTTTCCGATTAGGTAAACTCGTAAAAGTTCAAGTATATCAAGTTGACGTGTTTACGTGCAGACCTAACAAATATATAGTACAAATATATAAATATATCTTTCGACAGTACTATGTGTGCTACCAGAGCAATGGAACATGTAATCAGCAGCAACACAATGACCAGGATGAAGTTAGGCTTATTTGCTTTAATTAAACCCCCAGTCCAGTGAACTTCATGGAAGAATTCTAGTGTTAGTAGTCATTATCTGTAATTTCACAAGTAGCCTGGAAGAACGAATAACCAACACTAAACTTATGCGTACTCAGTATAGATAAATAGATAGATAGTGTTATGCTCGTCAATTGATATGCTTGAAACTATTACGAGTTCACCTTAGTTGGTAAACGGGAGCGAAGACAAATGATCCAGTGACGAAATAGGTTATTCTGACAACCGTATGAGCAATGCTGTCGTTAGGAAACGAGCTTTAGGTAGGGATGGCAAATCGTGAGATGAAGTAGCGGAACTCCATCAGTTGAGGTGGTTGGGACATGTGTTACGTATGCCTAACCACCGATTGCTGCGACAAGCTATATTTTGTGGTGCAGGAGAAGGCTAGGGGCGACCAAACCAAAACATGGCAGGTGGACTGATTCATGTTAGTAGATGTAGGCTACCTGATTGGGGTCAGCGAGACGAAAGTCACCAATGGTTAGAGACCTTGAATGACATGGCTCAACATCATTTGCAATGGCGCAGGTGCATCCACTCTTTGTGTTCTCTCTAATTCTAACCTCCTGAATTCCTCATAATCCCTATCTATCTCCTTCTAAATTTATCTCACTGAATTATACTTCTCGAATCATATCTTTGCTCCCTAATCCATTACTGCTAATACTTCTACTATCGCTATCACTCTTGGATTTGATCTGACAGTTGCGTCTCTACTGATGCAGTATGGCAACTTGAATTGATGTACGAAGTTCTGCATTGTATCTGTCTGTCCTTGTTAGAGACACAAAAATAGCGTGCTAAAATTAATACATCAGCCAATGACAGTCAAGGATTTTCCAGGAAGAGAAATGTAGTCTCATGGTTAACTGATCAGACCATACATGAAAGCATAAAATCCAAAATTCGGACTTTTATCAAGTGAGTTCTAGGGATCTAACATCCCCAAGAGATAGATAGATAAATAGATAAAACGCTTGTTCTGTGCTCCACTATTTGCTACCTTCCATCTCTGTTTAAAATTCGACAGACAGACAGACAGACACAACACAGAATTTCGTACGTAGGTACATCAGTTAAGATTGCCCCATACCACATCAGCACAGAGAGACACAACTGTCAGTTCAAATTCATGAGTGATAGCGATAGTAGAAGTATTAGCAGTAGTAATCGAGAAGATTGTGCTTAATTTTTAGTAATATTAGTACATTTTAAAAATAATTATTACACAATACATACCAATTTACTACTGATAATAATCAAAACTAATACATACAGTAAGTAGTATATTGCATAGGATAAATTTTTTATGATTTATGTTGTCGTTGTTGGTGTTTTTCTTTCTTCTCCTTTTCTCTTTTCACTTTTTCACACAAAAACAACGAAAAACAGTCATCTCTAGATCAATTACTTGATTGTTTAAATTGGCATAATTTATATTTTATACGTTGTATTCGACCGGATCCACCATCCTTATCCTCATCATCGATTGATGATTGTTCAATGATCAATAATTCCATATCAATCATTGACACGGATTATGTACAAGATCAACTTGTACATAGTGGTATATTTGCTGCATTAGAAGTGTTACGTTCAACGTATTATGCAAAGTAAGTGTTGTTTTTTTTGTAATTGGAGTTTTTCCCCTGCTCCTCTGCTCCCCAACCAAATAGTCTACTTCTATTAAAAAAATGCCTCATTATGATTGGTTATATGACTTTTTGAAGATTTGTGTTATGTATTAGTTTAAACGCTTTCTTCCAGACTACTTCAGTCAGTCAGTCACATGCATCGTAGAACTTCGTACGTAAGTACATCAGTTCATGTTGCCATACAGAGATATAATTGTCAATTCAAATCCCATAATAGTGGTAGAGGTAGTAAAGGTATTAGAAGTAATCGAAGAGGTTAGGATTAGAAGATATTATTCAAGAAGTATGATTAAATGAGAAAAGTTTAGAAAGTCAAAACTAGAGGTGTTGAAGAATCCAGAAGATTAGGATTTGAGAGAACACAAAGAATAAATGCACCGGTGCTATTGCAAACCGTTTTGAGCCATTTCATTCACGGTCTCTAACCATCGATTATTATCATCTCGCGGACCCCAACCAGGTAGTCGACAACTACCAACAGTCCACCTGTCAATGACTTCATGGATTTCTGCCATGTTTTGGTTTGGCCGCCCCTAGCTTTCTCCCAACCTACTCTTACACTACAAAACAAAACTCGTCAAGGCAGTCGGTGGTAAGGCATACGTAGCACATGTCCCAACCACCTCAACTGATGAAGTTTCATTACTTCATCAATTGATCTGCCATTCTTACCTAACACCCGTTTCCTAACGACAGCATTGCTTACTCGGTTTTCACACGGTATACGAGCAATGCTTCTTAAACATCTATGATCGAATACTAGTAACCTACGAACATCTTCTACTCTTAACGGCCATGTTTCGCATCCATATAGGAGAACGGAGCGAACTGCTGCGCAGTACACCCGTCTTTTGGTCAGTGAACGGATATCTCTCTTACGTCATAAGTGACGCAGGTTGGCAAAAGCCAATCGAGCTTTCTGTATCCGTACTGAGATTTCGTCAGTCACCAGGCTATCAGCGCTGATGAGACTCCCCAGATAAGTGAAGCGATCAACACGCTCAACTACTTCACTCCCTATCACTAGTTCAGGTGCCGATGTAACCCAATCTTGAAGCAACATTTTGCATTTCGAAAGGGGAAAGCAGTAACAGCGCACGAGACCAAATTGGTCGAAATCAAATCCTCCGGCCTACTTCGTCACCGGACAGCATCTGCTGTGTTGTGGTAGTCGATGGTTGGGGTTGAGTAACACATACCCTTAACCATCTTTACGTAAGTATCTTATTGCTAACCCCTCTAAAGGTTGCTTCCTCAATACTTCCAGAGTACACTAGCAATATTTTGAAAACACCTGTGAACGAATACTAGTTAGTAATCGTACGAATATTCTCTATTCTTAGTGACCATGTTTCTCACTTATAAACTAGTAGAACAGACTGAAATTCTACGCAGTATTGAGCAGATGGATGTCTAGCCTACAGCATAAATGACGTAAGTTAGCAAAAGCCAGTGGAGCTTTCTGTGCCTGTGCCGAAATTTTATAAGACACTAGGCGATCAGAACTAGTGATGAAGAACTGTGGTTAATTAGGTGATCGGCTTACTGTGCAACAGTTCACTCCATCCTACTTTATAGCTGCGAAACATGGCCAGTAAGAGTAGTGGATATTCATAGGCTATTAGTATTCGATCATAGGTGACTTCATTGCATTGCTCGTATATCCTGGGAGCAGCGAGTAGGCGATGCAATTGTTAGTAAAGGGGTTACTGGGTTAGGATGGGAAATCAGTTGATGAAGTGATGAATCTTCATCATTTAAGGTGGTTCGGATATGTGTTAAGTATGCTCGAATGCCGAGGCTAGCAATGTTTTGTGGTGTAGTAATAGGTTGTAAGAAAGCTAGGGGCAGCCAGACCAAAACATGGCAGAAATCCATGAAGTCACTGACAAGTGGACTAAGTCATATTGTTAGATGTCGACTACTTGGTTGGGGCCTGCGAGATGATAATAATCGATTGTTAGTGACCCTGAATGGCATGGCTCAAAACCGTTTGCAGTGGTGCAGTTTCATCCACTCTTTGTGTTCTCTCAAATTCTAACCTCTCTCTTTCTAAACTTACCTCACTGAATTATACTTCTTGATTAATATCATCGGGCCGTGATCTCTCCGATTACTGCTTATACTTCTACTTCCACCACCAATATTGGATTTGAATTGACAATTGCCTCTTTGTGCTACCGTGATATGAGCAACTTGATCTGATGTATGTACGAACGTCGTAACTGACTGACTGTTTGATATCACATTAACATTGATGTAATATATATCACCTCACATGTTATGAACCACACACATTATTGAATTTGTAATTGGGCTGGAAAACTGCTCGGGTTCCCAAACCTCCAATGCCTCATTGATCCATAGGTCTTATCTACAAGTCAATGTAGCAACATCAAGAGATACAATCTCATAATTGCGAATCACTAACAATATGTTCGTACATCATTTGTTTTCCTGATGTCATGGAGCCCCTGTAATTCATTGGTTTATAATCAATATGTTCTTGCTCTCTTGACTGAAGCCTACAAACCTAGTAAGCCACGTTATTTCACTTTTTTTCCTCTCATTTTCACAAACAACTCTATCACCACGAGAAGTCATTGAGTAAAGCTTCCCTGTTAGTGTCTGTGTAGGTGTAGCCATATGAGAGAACATTTGAAGTAAGAAAGAGCGAATTCTCTCCACCCTTGGCCGTACCAGGATTACTTACTTACTTACGCCTGTTACCCCCAATGGAGCATAGGCCTGTCCTGGGCTTCCCTCTCCAGTTCTGTCCAATGTTTGTTCATTCCTCTCATATCTTTCTCTATTTCTCGGCGTAATGTATTCTTTGGCCTTCCTCTTTTCCTTTTGCCTTGAGGGTTCCATGTGAGGGCTTGTCTCGTGACGCAGTTAAGTGCTTTTCGTAGTGTGTGTCCTATCCACTTTCACCGCTTCTTCCTCATTTCTTCCTCCACTAGAATCTGGTTTGTTTTCTCCCACAGTACGTTGTTGCTGTTAGTGTCTTACCAACGAATCCGAAGTATTTTGCGTAGACAGCTGTTCATAAATACTTGTATCCTCTGGATGATGGCTTTCGTAGTTCTCCATGTTTCCGCTCCGTACAGTAGAACTGTCTTGACATTTGTATTGAAAATCCTGATTTTGGTTTTGGTTGAAAGTTGTTTGGAGTTGCAGATATTTTTCAACTGTATAAATGCAGCCCTTGCTTTGCCAATCCGCGCCCTCACATCTGCATCGGATCCACCTTGGTTGTCGATGATGCTGCCAAGATATGTAAAGATGTTAACGTCCTCCAAGGCATCTCCATCAAGAGTGATTTGTTTGGTGCATGTTGTGTTGCATCGGAGAATTTTGCTTTTACCTTTATGTATGTTGAGACCTACTGATGCAGAGGCTGCTGCTGCACTGGTCGTCTTCTCTTGCATTTGTTGTTGCATGTGCGATAGAAGATCCAGGTCATCTGCGAAGTCCAGATCATCCAGCTGCGTCCTAACTGCATATGAGTAACTCATCTAGTTTTGCATTGGCGCCTCTATATACAAATCACTCGTATTTTTTATTTATATATTGTTAGATATACATATGAAGATTTTATTAGTCAATACAGAGTATTATGGCAATTAAATCCTCGACCACCAGCTAATCAATTAATGAATACAGAATTCGCTTTATTAAATTCATGGTATCTTAAATTAATTCAACTACCACGTTCAACATCCAAGCGTACTCCGCTTAAATTACGCCGTGAAACAAGTAAGTTGTTGTCGTAGTAAAATTATTCACTTTTCATCCTTTGTTTGTTCTAGTTATGTTCTTTCTTTACTATTTGAACGATAGTTCACTTTATAGATGAACAGCTTAGGCTAAATAAATTCGTAAATACACTGAACGGTATTTACTTACCTGTCTGTTACCCTTAGCCCGCCGACCACCATTCTCCAGCCTACTTTGTCCCGGGCGTTAGGGTTAAGGTTTGTCTATGTATCTCCATTTCTCCGCTTAATATATTTTTTTGATGTCCCTTTTTTCCTCTGGCCCCGAGGATTTTAAGTTGGGGCTTGCCTCGTGACGCCTTTACGCCTGTTACCCTTAATGAAACATAGGCCACCGACCAGCGAATAATGTTTCTGGTTGGCGGTTATTTTTAGTGAGGTAGTTTTGTAAGAAATCGGATCACTGACCCAATATGCCTAACCCTTTTCCTTTGTCTGTGCTTAGGACTAGAAGTGTTCCAGGTGAAGTTCCATGAATATATCAAGTCAACAACAACGTATAACTTCGTACGTACTTACGTACATCAGACCAACTTGTCATGCCATATTTGCCCAGAGATGCAATTATCACTTCAAATCACATAGTAGTAAAGGTAGTAGAAGTATTAGCAGTAATTGGAGAGATCACGCCCGATGATATTATTCAAGAAATATAATCTAGTGAAATGAACTTTAAAAGAAAAAGTGATGAGGAACTAAAAAGTTTGTGATTTGAGAGAACACAAAGAATAAATGCACCTGCGCCATTGCAAACGGTTTTGAGCCATGTCATTCAGGGTATCTAACCATCGATTATTGTCATCTCGCAGAAACCAACCAGGTAGTCGATACGTACCGACATGACTCAGTCCACTTCTCACTACACTACAAAACAAAGCTCGACGAGGCAATTGGTGGTTAGGCATACGCAGTACATGTCCCAACCACCTCAACTGATGAAGTTTCAATCTGCGCTTTGTTATTTGTCTAGTAGTATATTAAGAAACTTTGAATGTTAAAAATATTTTTTTTTCAATGTTCCTGAACAAACAAAAATCCAGGTGAATCAACAATTCAACAACAACAACAATTTGTTTTAATTTTATTAACACTTGGATTAAATTTAATTCCATGTAAATCTGATGATGTCATATCAACCCAACTAGTCAATAACACTAATTCCGATCAGATTTTAAATGAATTAATTATGAAACATTTTCCAATTATACAACAATTTGGTCGTACAAAAATACATTTAACTAAAAATCAATATGAACATTTAATTCATTTGAAAGAATTTATGTTAAATCGAAATATTCAAGTGATACAACGTTGTAAGTTGGTTTGTTGGTTGGTTGGTTTTAAATTCAATTTGAATGTTCTTATGATTGTTATTATTATTACTTTTTATGGGTACATTCGAGTGTGAGTCAGTCAGTCAATCAGTTATAACTGTTGGAGATGTTAGATCCCCCAGAATTCGCTTGATAAATGCCCTAATTTTGGATTTCACGACGTTTGCGAGGAGCATGGGCTGATCAGTTGACCTTAAGGTCACACATTTCCCACCAGGAAAATACATGGCTGTAATTGGCTGTTGTGTATTTTATTAGTGTGCTATTTTCGTAACTGTCTGAAGGACATTTCTATGATGTATAAATAAACGAGAGTTGTGTGCTTGATTGTATTGTGTGATTGCTGGGTGTTTGTAGTAGAATATACTTCTACGCTTACCAAGCCTTCTATCTTCAGCTTGGGATTCAAAGTAGCCTATCTGGACGCTGGTTCATTGTCTCGTTCGCGTTTATTGATTAAGGTGAACTCGTAATAGCTTCAAGCATACCTAGTGGCAAACATAACAATAATGCCGAGGCTTAGTTGATCAAGATGCTAAGTGTTTGTATGATTCTAATGTGTGCGGAGTAATGTGGCCACGGACAGAACGGCCGACAGGTCATCCAGACCGTCGCCGTGCTTAGCGTGGACGCCCGATCAACATGAGCACCTACATGCCAGAACTCACGGTCCCGCGAAATCCCGCACCCTAGCCCCCAAGTAGCTAGATTACAGGCGCACGCCACCACGCCCATCAGTCGGCCAGAATTGATCAAATGTTTATTAATATGTAATATTCAGTATATGTCAATTGTGTATTTGTGATGAATGTATGTGTATATGTCGAGCCTACAGGGCTTGTTTCAAGCCTTCAAACAATTTGAATGATCCACTCTATCCGTCTTCTGATCTTTCCAACTGTTCGCTTTCATCTTGGTTGTCTTTATCCGAGTAATCGTGTGTACCGTTTACTTCCCTTATCGCATGTTTGTCTTATTTTTATCTAACTATGAATGCTTAATCATTCCTCATCATCACAGGGGATTTGGCTCGCATGCTATTTCATTCTCGTCTGTCTACCAAAATGAAAGTATGAAATAAACTTATCCAATCAAATGTGTATCTCGCTTATTATTGACGCCATCGCATAAATGCAGTTCGCCTTAGTATGTCAGTCAGTCAGATGCAACGTAGAACTTGGTACGTAAGTACATCAGTTCATGTTGCCATACCACATCAGCACAGAGATGTGATTGTCAAATCAAATCCAATAGTAGAAGAGATAGTAAAGGTATTAGAAGTAATCGGAGAGGTTAGGATTAGAAGATATTATTCAAGAAGTATGATTCTGTGAGAAAAGTTTACAAAGTCAAAACTAGAGGTGTCGACGAATCAAGAAGATTAGGGTTTGAGAGAACACAGAGAATAAATGCACCGGCGCCATTGCAAACGGTTTTGAGCCATGTCATTCAGTGTCTCTAACCATCGATTATTATCATCTCGCGGACCTCAACCAGGTAGTCGAAAATTACCGACATGACTCAATCCACTCGTCAATGGCTCTATGGATTTCTGCCATGTTTTGGTTTGGTTGCCCCTAGGCTTTCTTTCAACCTACTCCTACACTACAAAACAAAGCTCAACGAGGCAGTTGTTGGTTAAGCATACGCAGCACATGTCCCAACCACCTCAACTGATGAAGTTTCATTACTTCATCTATTGATCTGCCATTCTTACCTAGCACCCGATTCCTAATAACAGCGTTGCTCACTCGGGTGTCCCAGGATATACGAGGAATGCTTCGAAGACACCTATGATCGAAAACCAGTAATCTACGAATATCTTCTACTCTCACTGGCCATGTTTCACAGCCATAAAGTAAGACGGAGCGCTTAGTATGTATAAGCTGGGATTGAAGGAGAGATTTATTCCACTGCATATTTAGTTGTTGGGAGTTTGGTCGCGGATCACTCAAGTAGTGAGCTTTAATTCGAGTCTAAAGCAATCTAATCTCAAATTGGTGATCCCGAGGATGCACATAACACAGACGCTATATATATTCTTCAATCTCATTCTTTATTTTTACTGTTTTTCAGTTTTTCGTAAATGTCTACAACACAAAATGGCTCCTTCATCTTCACCATCACCTTCGCCCACATCGACAAAGACGCCGGTGTCACCACCGACCAAGACTCCGCCGTCATCGTCATCGTTAGAAGAATCAATTAATAATGATTGGCCAACTTATCAACAACATATATTATCACGTCGTTATTTACCATTCATTATAAAGATGAATAATTCTTCTATTCAATGTAATCATTTAATGAAGAAACAATCAAATTTGCTGAATTATTTAATGCCTTATTCACATAAACATCATATTTTAAAATTATTTGAAGCTATTGAACAACAACCAATGAAAGGTTTTATTGATATTATTTTGTAAAAAAAATTATTATTTTATTTTTATTTTTATTTTAAATTTTTTAATTTTTTTTAAAAAAAGAAAATAAAACAATTTGTTTTTATTGTAATTGTTGAAGAGAAAAAAAAGTTAAAATATCATTTTAATAAAGAGAGAGGGTTGTGTTTCTTTATTTTATTTTATTTTGAAAATGCTATGATAGAGAGAGAAGTATTGAGTACTTTTGTTGTTGTGGTTGGGACACATGTGTTACGTATGCCTAACCACTGATTACCTCGTCGATGTATGAACAGGTTGGAAGAAAGCGAGGGGCGGCCAGACCAAAAACATGGCATAAATCCATGAAGTCACTGACAAGTGGACGTAGTCATGTTTGTAGATGTAGGCTACCTGGTTAGGGTCCGCAAGACGAAAATCACCAATGGTTAGAGATCTTGAACAACGACATGGCTCAAAATCGTTTGCAATCGCGTAGGTGCATCCACTCTTTGTGTTCCATGAAATTCTAACCTTCTGCATTCCTCATAATCTCTACCTTTCTCCTTACAAATTTATCTCACTGAATTATACTTTTCGAATCATATCTTCGCTCCCTAATCTCCTCCATTGCTGCTAATAATTCTACTATCGCTATCAATCTGACAGTTGCGTCTCTGTGCTAATGTGGTATGGCAACCTAAACTGATGTACGTACGTACGAATTTCTGCGTTGTATCTGTCTGTCTGTCAGCTGGTAGCCTAATGCATTTCTGACGGAATTTCTTTTGTTTTTGAAAGTTGATTATCTGATCTGTTTCCAAAAGTCAATCTATAATGCCATTCCATGTTAATTAAATTCAACTGATTAATGTTGGACATCTATGAGAAACCTGGAACGATTGGACTGTCGTTTCATCCTAGTATTGGACTCACCATCAGTGCCTTGCACAGACACCCTCAGATGGTGGCTCGATGTTCAAAATGTAAACCGTTCTTACGCGAGATTGAAGGTCACAGGTCCGAATCCCACCTATGGTGTCACAAATACCACTGCCAGTGAGTTCCACATTAGGACGAAATTTCCGACTTGTGCTTCTAGGTGTCCAATGGTGATCTGACATTAATCAACTCAATTTCAACCAAACACAGTTATCTGTACAACCCTATACTCATATTCTACCTTATTATTATTGATATAAAAACCGTACACGGTCTAGAAATAGTATTATTGAAGTCCAGCGAATCCGAGGTATTTTGCGTTGTCAACTGATGGATTTAGTAGTTTTTCCAGTTTCCGCCGCATATAGTAGAACTGTTTCGACATTTGTATTGAAAATTGTGACTTTGGTGTTTGTTGACAAATGTTTCGAGTTCCAGATGTTGTTCTCCTACGCCTGCACTTAATCACGTCAACTTGTTATGCTTAAACTATTACGAGTTTACCTAGTCGGAAAACGAAAGCAAGGATCCGGTGACACGACATGCTATTCAAATCTGATTATTCCAGCCCCCCATAATGAGTAAAAATAAGAAGACATGAAATGAAGCAGAACCAGTATTCTTCCACCATCCCAAAGTACGAGGTCCGAGTCCAGAAGAGAATTAGGACCCTGGATTTGGGATCCGGGTCGTGGTCATAAAACGTTACAGATAATGCGTATTTATACATTTCGGTCGAATAGGAAACAGCATCGAATTCTGTGGCATTGACAGTTAAGACGACCAATAGGGAGCAACATTCGTAGTGACATTGATAGTCAGGACAACCAATAAGAAACAACACTGGAGCACGTGACATTGATATCTAGGACGACCATAAAATTGACCAGTAGGAATTGACCAATAATTCTATTAGGATATTGGATGAATATCCTAACATGTAGCCCTTGATTTGCCGATCTCCGCCTACACATCAGATCTATTTTTGTTGTCAATGATAGTATACGCATCAGTAAAGTGGTTTACACGATATACTGAGGATCCATTGACCAGCAACTATCAACGAAAAATGGGCGAGAAAAAACCAGCTTTCAGATGTAAAGGAAATTAGGGGAACACTGCTGGAGGTGGATAAGATACACATTATGGAAATCACCCGTGGAAGAACAAAACAGCAATTATTGTACCTAAAACTGGTTATGACTTAAGTCTGCCTGTTGTTGTCTACCTAGATATGAACACTGAACGTGTTTTGTTTTTAATATCTAGTGAAAATTTACATATATTATTCCGTAGGTAACGAGGTTGCCAAGAAAAATAAACGATTTCGGCATTACGTACACCGACTAGTATAACCAGATAAATTTTCACATAGATTATGTTGTAGCATATTTCATTACACATGTTCTTCATTGCTTTCTTTGCGCTTATCAGTGATATTTCAAATGTATGTTACTGTTTATTTACGAAGTGAACCTCTAATACGAATTCAAATAAAAAGTTTAGTTAAAAAAAATTAGTCTACTTATAAGTAGTATAACCTGTATACATAATATTTGAGACGAGGATTTCTAGCATTTACATTTTGGCTTTTATGATTTTATTTGAAAAAATTGAAATTTCAGGAAACTTCACATTCGCTTATTCTTATTTGTGTTTTCTTAATGGAGAATACTACTTTCAAGAATGATTGTGCTGTATCAGTTGCTAAAATACCTACATTTCAACTAGTAACGTAATTGATGCCATGTTTTGTCATTTGTTGTCCTGCATGAAAATGTGATATGAGGCTTAGTAGATAAACCTGTAAACTAGTTAGTTACATGGAGTTATGCATCGAGAATCCTTAAATTAAACAGTAAAGTTTGTTTGAAATTATTGGTAACACTATATAACCGAGTGTACGTTACATCATTCTATAGTGAAATGATACACTTCTGACGTCACCTCTCATCGCATCTATGAACTAACATGAATCTCTAGTGAAACTGAATTCCATGAGATAATTTAGCCTAAAACGCTTTGAGCAACATATGGAATTTTTCACTAAGTCATGAATGAAACGAAACGGCTTATTAAAGTATAGGTTAGAAAGTGATAACTGAAATGCGATTAGTCCGAATGTAACAAAGTGACTAAATCACTACAGCTTCATACATGAATCGCATGAGAAATTAGTGGCACTGATTCTTATTTACGAAATTTAGGTTTGTGTACAGAGCTTCATATTACACTTTCATGCAGCAAACCCCTGATGACACACTATGGCATCATGTACGGAAGTATGTGACGTGATGATAGAACATGTTACTTACTGGTTGAAATCTAAGCATTTCAAGTAAAAATCAATTACAAATAAAAATTAGCAAATGGAAAAATTTCATGAAATTTCAATTGTTTTCAAATAAACTACTAAAATAGAATTATACTACTTACAAATAACTTCATTAGTTCGAGTGTTTGTACGAAAAACGTTTCAAATAATAGTTTGTATAATTAGCAATTATTTTTCTGACCAAAACATATAAACGTCCTTGGAGTAAACACCAATGTACATCAGGCATGAGGAAACACTACTACTCTATGTCTAACGGCCTGCTCCGATACCAACGAGCCCTGATCGCAAATAAAGATCACCTACTAATCCTTGATTCTTCAGTATATTTCAAATAATCCTTTATTTAACTGTATACAAAACCGGACCAAATCTCGCTTAATAAATAGAAAATAACAATGATACATAAATATGTCAAAAAGGGCTGTGAGTAAAAGTAACACAAAATAAACACTCAACATTGTAGGAATGCATTTCATCATAGAGTTATGGAGGTTGTTTTTAATTATTCAAGCTATGAATCAATCATCGTTAGTACACTATTAGAAACCTAGGTATTTCTGGATAACCGTTTCGACCTGGTGGGGGACTCATCAGCTGTGTCTACCCACGACTCCTGCTGCTTTCATGATCCAAACTCAGGAGCTTTGGCCTTGCGTATGAATGCCTAACTTCTGAACTAGTGAACCGGCCGACAACCAACGGTATTGATGACGTGACCAGTTGTTGGCAGTAACTACCGAAGACAAGTGGATGAGGTCATGTAGAATCCTGAGACTGATCAGAGTTAGACATTAACACCGTTGGATGCCGGTTGGCTGAGTAGTTTAGAAGTAAAGCATTCCTGCGCAAGATGAAACGCCCCGGGTTTGAATCCTGTGAGTAACAGGAATCGCGGATATGCACTGCTGATGAATCCCATACCGAGACGAAACGGCCATCCAGTGCTTCTAGGTTTCTAATGGTGGTCTAACAATCATTGATTCATGATTTTTCAGTAATATAGAAATAGTCAATTGTATGAGATAACTTCTTCATGGGTTAATAAAAAGGGAATATAATAATGAACTTGATAATCTATAGTTACTGAATAGTTTATTATACAATAACACTATGTATCCAACAGGAAATTGGTTGCCTAAGTTACTATTTTTCTTGAATCTTCAATTTCGATATTTTGATATTTTTCTATTCATTATTATTTTTTCCTATGATTATTTCTATTATTTTTTGTGAGATAGGATTGTAGATATGAAAAGATAATTTTTGTTTGATAAAGGCGCACCTGTGAATTCAATGTTTCAATAATAATTTTTTTCGCTAAAATTTAATCAAAGCAATAAATCAATACAAGTGGTAGAAAAAACAGAACAATCGATCTGATGAATCCCCAAAATTTGGATGAATTGTTCCATTCTGTGGATTTCATTGTTAACCATCATTCATCTCTTTAACTTGCTTACTTACTTACTTACGCCTGTTACCCCCAATCGAGCATAGGCCGCCCACCAGTTTTCTCCAACCAACTCTGTCCTGGGCTTCCTTCTCCAGTTCTGTCCAATGTTTGTTCATTCCTCTCATATCTTTCTCTATTTCTCGGCGTAGTGTGTTCTTTGGGCTTCCTCTTTTCCTTTTGCCTTAAGGGTTCCATGTGAGGACTTGTCTTGTGACGCAGTCAGGTGCTTTTCGTAGTGTGTGTTCTATCCACTTCCACCACTTCTTCCTGATTTCCTCCTCCACTGAACGAATCTGGTTTGTTCTCTCCCACAGTACGTTGTTGCTGATCGTGTCTGGCCAACGAATCTCTTTAAAGTATATATGATTATTTGTTTTTATTAGAAGATGTGTTTAGTGGTGTATGTTCCCGCGACTCCATTTTGAGTGAATGATGAGTTATGCTAATAATAGAAATCTATCATTTAGTTTGTACCACCCATTCAAAACTACTTTTCGACGATCGTACAGTGTTTGCTCATTTCAGCTAGTTAAGTTCTGCTGTTAAGATACCATGATGACTATCTAGAACATTGTTCACGAAATCCTTACACGTAATTTTTAGTCATCTACTTGCATGTTTATCCTTTTAACTAGGCGATAGGCTGTATTCCCTCGTTCTTCTTCTGGTCACCAAGTTTCTTGAGTGTGATATGCTTTTAACTTTCTACAACTAATGTCCTTGGTTATTGAATTTTGTAAATCCCAAGTGATGCTCCTATAACGTTGTATGGTGTCCTCGTTCTAATTGTGATACATGCTAAGCTCCTAGAGTGACTGTCTGAGCGAGAAGATAAGAGCAGAAATGAAAGTCTATTTGCTTTCTGAGTCATATGTACACATAATCGTCCATATAAATAAATATATTACACCTTCTTAGTAGGAAGGATTTGATTTTGACCGATTTGGTCTGGTGTGCTGTTACGGGTATGAGGACGGTTGTCATTTCCCAGCTGCGCACACCGTGGAAGGTTGTTTCTTGAGGAACCTGAAAAGGAAGGTATATTAGTGTTGGTCTTAGAGACCTGGGTGCGTGATTGCAGAGCCCAAGGGACAACTGCTTGAGGCCGGTCACGCACGGCCTTTTCATGAAAGGTTTTTTGAGTATTAGCTCCGCTCTTGAAAGCCCTTAGTGGGCAATCTTACCGCCGGAGACGGAAATCCGTGAGGTAAGGTGAGGTGTGACATTTTTAGGGTCGACCTTTTCTAACCCTTCCTTCCGTGTTAGACGGCAGCATCGCTGCAGATGCTGGTTGTCCGAGGGAAACACCTTACTGCTGTCACACCCCTCTACAGTCAGCAGTAAGACTTCGCTCTCAGACCTTGGGTAGCTTCTTTTAGTCTCATCGTTCTCCAATCGACCTGCCTGTCATGGTAGAATCTACAGGAAAATATGTTCCAGCCATATGTGTTACGCATGCCTAACCACCGACTGCCGCCCCTAGCTATGTTTTGTGGTGTAGGAGTAGGTTGGAAGAAAGATAGGGGCGGCCAAACTTAAACATAGCCCATATCCATGAGTCACAAACAAGTGGACTGATTCATGTTGGTAGATGTAGCTATCTGGTTGGAGCTCGCGAGACGAAAGTCACCGATGGTTTAAGACCTTAAACGACATGGTTCAAAATCCTTGGCAATGGCGCAAGCGCATCCACTGTTTGTGTTCTCTCAAATTCTAATCTTCTGAATTTGTCATCACCTCTACCTTTCTCCTTCAAATTTACCTCATTGAATTATTCTTTTCGAATCATATCTTCGCTCCCTAATCTTCTCCATTACTGTTAATAATTCTACTATCGCTATCACTCTTGGATTTGAACTGACAGTTACGTCCCTGTGCTGATGTGGTATGGCAACCTGAACTGATGTACTTACGTACGAAGTTCTGCGTTGTATCTGTCTGTCTATCTTAGTAAAGAAGGCTATTTCTTGATCAGTGTTACTGTCATTGAGGTGGCTCCTTTATTTATGACGTTCGAGTATGCTATGAAACAAATCCCTCCTCCAGTCTCTGTATATTAAATGCTTAGGCGAACTCCATTTGTGCAGCGGTAGTAATTAGGAGCCAAATACAGATTTGGTTGGATGAGTTCATTTCAAGCATGTATTCATGTATTCGTTTAAGCAGACACATGAGAATGAATAGCATACAAGCAGAGCAAATCGAATTGGAGAAGACCGGTGAGCCAAATCCATGTAATGAGTCATGACTAAGCGTATTTATAGTCAGACAAAAATAAACCAGACATATGATAAGCGAATTAAGCGGCACTTACATACACAGGTCCAGAGTCAAGTGAATAGTAACTCAGGCAGATTGGATAAGTTAATTTTTTCGAAGGATTGGGACAAGACTTATGGGATTGACATAAAAGCACACGCACCATAGTATACATTTGTCTTTTAGGACATTTTATGATGGTCATCAAATGGTAATCGTATATATATATATATATATATATATATATATATATATATATATATATATATATATATATATATATATATATATATATAGGTTCACAGTCTATAAAAAACACCACGTAGGTCAAAGTGGATGACCTCTTCAGCTTCGTTTACGTGAACACCAATTAGCAGTCAAATGCTACGACAATTTTTCGCTTATATCAATACACACCGACAATTAGGGACGCAGATTCGATTGGAACAATGTGGAAATACTGGGTAGGGGGGGATAAAGAACACTAGGGAATTTTTAGAAGCTTGGCACTCAAGTCAATCAGCAATCAACAAACATATCAACATTCACCCAATTTATCAACCAATCAGAAAAATCATAGGTGACATAGGATCAAGAAACAGATCAAATGGAGGATATAATCAAAACGAAGGTGCAAATAAAGACAGAATTAAGGTCAACAGCAACCAATCAAGATCGAGGTTAGCAGAACAACCTACAGGTAAAACGTTGAGAAATTCGTCTACTTCACTTCTATCTGAAGTTTGTGCTGATGATGTAGTTCAAAAGAACAATGAAAACTTCACAACCGAAATATCCAGCTCAGAGCATGAAACACCAAAACAATCTATCACTCCTCCCTATTCGCATATCATTTCGATTTTAGCTTCGTATGTCAGTTGGTTTTTGTGATCGATGTGAAGCGCAAATAAACATCATCCACAGTTCGTATTCTCCTCCTGAATCAGGCATTTTTATCTCTTTGTAACAGTGATTAAGACGAACAATATACAAAGTTTAGTAATTAATATCGAATATTCACTGCCAACGTCATTTCGTCTATTTCATATCTTTATAATTTAAACAAAAAATAAAACAATATCATCTTAGTTTTGGCAACCAACTGAATCGATTTTTGTAACTTAACTTCCCTTGATTATTTTGTTTTAATTTGAAAATTGAATCAATAATTTCGAGGGAAAAACAAAGTAGGAGAATGAGAAAATCAAGTGAGTTTATACTTCTTTTTTTCAAAAAAAAAATGGAGAAACAATTTGTTTGGATGACTCAGTTTTAATTGATTCATGTCATGATGTTGTAGGTAAAAAATGTTGAACAGTGAACAGTGAACACACACTGTCTGCGTTTGAATGCTTTCATATTACCTTGATGAGTTTCTTCAAAATGAGATGAATTGTCCAGCCTAGAGATTCTGTTGACTAGCTACCATTCATCATTTCAAATAATATATTTATTCTATTAAAGTACACACTCTCCCTCTCTGTGAAGGCTCTCAAATAGACATACATTTAGTCACTGGCAGTGAAGTCGTATACTCATGGCATTCTCATGATAAGAGTGCTGTTTATCAAATTAATAAGGCGATGAAGGTTTGGATCAGGTTTGAGATTAGAAGGCTACGTTGAAGCATTTTGTACAGGATAATACATCATATTGACACTTCATCAGTTGAGGTGGTTGGGACATGTGTTACGACGCATGCCTAACCACCGACTGCCTCGACAAGCTATATTTTCAGATGTAGGAATAGGGGCGGCCAGGACGAAATATGACACAAACCAATGAAGTCACTGACAAGAAAACCGACTCATGTTCGTAGATGCAGGCTACCTGGTTGGGGTCCGCGAGACGATAGTCACCGATGGTTAGAGACCTTGAACAACATGGCTCAAAATCGTTTGCAATGGCGCAAGTGCATCCACTTGTTGTGTTCTACGAAATTCTAATCTTCAGAATATCTCATCACTTCTATCTTTCTCTTTTTAAGTTTATGTCATCAGGTTCTATTTCTTGAATAACATCTTCGAACCCCTCATCTCTCCGATTACCACTCATACGTCTACTACTATGGGGTTTGAGTTGACAATTCGGTCTCTATGTGACAATGTGGTATGGCAACTTGAACTGATTGTACATATGTACGAAGTTCTATGTTGCTGTTGATTGATTAATTGAGACTGATCAGTTACAATTCTAACTGTGAATACGAAGATTCTAATAGTCAATACAAATGATTTCACTGAGTACAAAACAATCATCTCCATAATACTACTTTCGTGAAGAAAAACTCGGAATTCTGTGGAGAAGTTATGACGAGTGGAGTTCAACTCTATCGGGTATAGGCAGTAACTACCGAAAACAAAATGAGTGAGGTTGTGCAAAGTTCTCAGATTGATCAAAGTTAGATATTAACACCGTTGGATGCACTTTACTCGAACACCACTGGTCGAGTGAGAGCTTATGGCGAACTGTCACTGGAATTCTCTACATCAAGTGGTTTCCGTCAGGTGTGTCCACTCTCTCCATTCTTGTTTAACTTTCTCGCAGACATGCTCTTAAAGTTAACATTAAGCTCGTCAGATTTTCCAGCGGTTGACCTTCTACTGATCTAGAATATGCCGATGACATAGTTCTATTCGGTGAAGACGCTGACAAAATGCAGAGTCTTCTGACTACCATAAGCAACAATCCAAGCATGTTCGGGATGCGGTTCTCACCCTATAAATGCAAAATGTTGCTTCAAGATTGGTTTGCATATGCACCTGATAGGGAGTGAAGTAGTGGAGCTTGTAGGCCGCTTCACTTATCTGGGGAGTCTCATTAGCGTTGATAGCCTGGTGACTGACGAAACCTCATCTCCGACACAGAAGTCTCGATTGGCTTTCACCAACCTGCGTCACTTATGGCGTAGGCGAGATATCCGTTCGCTGACCGAAGGACGGGTGTACTGAGCAGCAGTTCGCTCCGTTCTCATATACGGATGCAAAACATGACCGTTAAGAGTAGAAGATTTTCGTAGGTTACTAGTATTCGATCATAGATGTTTAAGAAGCATTGCTCGTATACCGTGGCACACCCGAGTGAGCAACGCTGTTATTAGGAATCGGGTGCTAGGTAAGAATGGCAGATCAATAGATGAAGTAATGAAACTTCATCAGTTGAGGTGTTTGGGACATATGTTACGTATGCCTAACCACCCACTGCCTCGACGAGCTATGTTTTGTGGTGTAGGAGTAGGTTGGAAGAAGGCTAGGGGCGGCCAGACCAAAACATGGCAAAAATCCATGAAGTCACTGACAAGTGGACTGAGTCAAGTTGGTAGATATAGACTATCTGGTTGAGGTCCGCGAGACGAAAGTCATCAATGGTTAGAGACCTTGAACGACATGGCTCAAAATCGTTTGCAATGGCGCAAGTGCATCCATTCGTTGTGCTCTCTCAAATCCTAATTTTCTGGAATCGTCAGCTCATCTACCTTTGTCTTTCTAACCTAATCTCACTGAATTATACTTCTTGTATAATATCTTCAAACCCTAGTCTTCTTCATTACCACTAAATACCTCTACTATCTTTATCACTATGGTATTTGATTTGACATTTGCGTCTCTGTGCTAATGTGGTACGGCAAGATGAACTTATGTACATACGTACGAAGTTCTACGTTGCAACTGACTGACTGATCAGAATCTAGGTGTTCGCGCAACAATACCGAAGGTCCTGGGTTCCAGTCTTGCGGGATGCAGGAGTCGTGGATGCGCACTACTGAGGAGTCCAATATCAGGACGAAACTGCCATCCAGTGCTTCTTCTACGTTTCTAATGGTGGTTTAACTACCATGTATTCATGTAAAATCAAGTCTCCATACTACAATTCAGAATAATTATTACTCAATAATGATTGATAGTGAGACACATTTTCGAAACCATGAGTCGATCAATGTTAGACCACCATTAGAAACCTGGAAGCACTGGACGGCCGTTTCGTCCTGATATGGGACTCCTCAGTAGTGCGCATCCACGACTCCTGCATCCCGCGAGACTGGAACCCAGGACCTTCGGTATTGTAGGCGAACGCCTGACCATCGGACTACTGAGCCGATATCTAACGGTGGTAATGTCTAACTTGATCAAATTCACAGAGTTGCGAAACCTCATACACAGTCTTCGGTGAGCACTGCTTCACACCCGAACAGGTTGAACTTCACTGGTCACATCTTCCCACTAGAACTCGGAGAAGATACCTCACGGAGCTAGTCACTAGTGAGCATAGGTAATCTTCACAACCCCGTAATGCAAATTATTGATAGTGCTTGTTGAGCTTTTTCACCAATCAACTCTCTCTCACCCTTCCTTTCTCTTTACTTATTTCTCCTTTTTCTTCAATCTTACTGTTAACTATTCTTACCTCTCTCTCTTTAATCAAGGTTGCTTCATATTTATTTCAAGGTTGTATTGTATTGAACGAAATCAGCTGATTAATTGTTTTTTCGTTTTTTTTCAAATTACAAACAAATTTTGTAAAAATTTAAATTCACTATTTTTAAAACATAAATAAAATTCTATCGATTCATACATAATACATAAAATATTGGACATTTAACGGATATTCGGAATTATTTATGATTATCAATATTAGTATTAGTATATTAATCGTATTCAATAGTCAGGTGTTCTTGTTTTAAATGAACTATTTTGAAAAATAATTTGTTAGGAAAAACAAACAAACAAACAAGGTTTGAAAATTGAACAATCATTTTTATGTGTACTGATATAAATTATCAGTAATAATAATAAAAATGATAATAGTACTAATAATGGTTAACATGTGTTCTTTTGTTTTCGATTTCGTGTTTTAATACAAATTTTTTGTTGATATGAAATGAATAAACTTATCTGTTATTACCATTATTTAGGATTATTATTATTATTAATATTACTGATTTTTTTTGGGAGTTAGTATTCTATGGGATAGGGTTGTGTTGGGGATGTTAGATCCCCAAAAAATTCGCTTGATAAATGCCTTATTTCGGTTTTAACGTTTGCGAGGACGTGCTAATCAGTTGACCTTGAGATCTCAATTCTCACCAGGAAAATCCATGGCTGTGATTGGCTACTCTGTGTGTATTTTAGTGTGCTATTTTCTTAACTGTCTCAAGGACGTTTCTATGTTGTATAAATAAACGAGAGTTGTATGCTTAATTGTATTGTGATTGCTGGGTGTTTGTAGAAGATACTTTCTACGCTTACAAAGTCTTTTCACTCTATTTGGGGATTCAAGGAAACCTACCTGGACGCTGGTAAAAGTCTCGTTCGCGTTGATCGACTAAGGTAAACTCGTAATAGCCTCAAGCATACTTAGTGACGAACCCTACAGGTTGCTAACCCCACGCCCAACCCTCCTCCTTTATCCGGGCTTGGGACAGGCAGAAGCTCCAGAAGGGTTCCAGAGATGGAGTCACAATAATTGATGATCTTAATGGACCTGACGCACATGCGATGGCGTGGATCGGCGAAACAAGGACAGCGGCATTTCTACAACTGAACAAAATCTGGAACTCCAAACAACTATCAACGAACACCAAAGTCACGATTTTCAATAAAAAATGTCAAGACAGTTCTACTGTATGGAGCGGAAACTTGGAGAACTACGAAAGTCATCATCCACAAGATACAAGCATTTATTATTAACAGATTTCTAAGCAAAATACTTCGGATTCGTTGGCCAGATACCTTCAGCACTAACCTACTGTGGGAAAGAATAAACCGGATTTCAGTGGAGGAAGAAATCAAGATAAGACACACATTGAGGAAAGCACTCGTCTGCATCACAAGACAAGGAAAATAGGAAGGCCAAAGAAAACATTACGCCGGCTAATAGAGACAGACATGAGAAGATTGAAAAAAAAATTGAACAGAACTAGAAAGACAGACCTAGGACAGAGTAGGTTGGATGGAGAATACTGATCGGCGGTCTATGATCCATTGAGGGGAACAGGTGTAAGTAATTTGTTAATATATAAGTAGTGGTAGTAGTGGTAGTGGTAGTTCTCTATTTCGGTTGTGAATCATGTCATCTGGTTTCAAAGTGATCTTTGTGTAGTGTGTCATCTGAGTAACGATAAATTCGGTCATCTATTGAAGTCTGTTTGTAGTAAGTAGTTGTTGGGGACGTCAGATTCCCAGAATTCACTTGGAAAAGGTCCTAATTTTGTTAGTTTATTCTGAAATCCTGAATTTCATCGTTTTCCCGCCAGGACGCATAATTGACCTTTAGCTTACATTTCCCACTTGCAAAATCCTTGACTATCATTGGTTGACGGATTATCTTAGTATGCTTTTGTGTGGCTCTCCCAAGGGCGTTTCTATCATTGTATAAATAAGCTTCAGTTGTGTGCTTAGGAACCACGTTTTTACTGGATGCTTGTAGAATACATTCTCATTACGTCTTATCAAGACTTCTTAATCTAGTTAGCAGGAGCCTGAGATGCTCGGATTAGAATAGCCTATCATGACACAGTATCGTTCCATTTACCGAGTAAGGTGAACTTGTAATAGCATTCAAGTATATCACTAGTAATACCGCGAGAAGTGGAATATCTAAAAACCATCGATATAACAGTTTTACATTTAATTTTCAGTAAATTTTTATTGCTGCTAAAGTTTGATCAATCACATTGAAAGGGGACACATAATTTCTATTTGTCACACTTTTTCGGTAAGATGATGGATTTGAATTCAGCCAGTCAGTCAGTTACAACGTAGAACTTCGTGTGTAAGTGTACATCAGTTCATGTTGCCATACCACATTAGCACAGAGGCGCGACTGTCAGTTCAAATCACATAGTGGTAGAGATAGTAGAAGTATTACCAATAATGGAGAAGATTAGGGATCGAAGATATGATTCGAGAAGTATAATTCAGTGAGATAAATTTAGAAAGAGAAAGGTTGAGGTGATGACGAATTTAGAAGATTAGGATTTCACAGACCACAACGAGTGGATGCACCTACTCCATTGTAAACCATTTTGAGCCATGTCGTTCAAGGTCTCTAACCATCGGTTACTATCATCTTGAGGACCCCAACCAGGGGGTTTAAACCTACCAACATGACTCAGTCCACTTGTCAGTTACTGCATGGATTTGTGCCATGTTTTGGTCTGGCCGCCCCTAACTTTCTTTCAACCTACTCCTGTACCAAAAAATAACGCTCGTTGAGGTAGCTGGTGGGCAGGTATTCGTAACATATGTCCCAACCACCTCAACTGATGAAGTTTGAATACTTCATCTATTGATTTGCCATTCCTACCTGGTACTCAATTCCAAACTTTAGCATTGCTTACTCGGTTGTCCCATGATACACTAGCAATGCGTATTTGAATTTGAATTGGTTTAGATTATATCGTTTCTAGAAAATTTTTCCGACTAATCATTAGATGATCTCGATTTAACGGTTATGACACATAAGTTTACATTAAATAAACAGAATTTGGATCCGAGATGTGCATTTCAACAGATTTCTTACTGGTCAGCTGAATGTACCATGCATCTTAGAGTTGGTGTCCTCTCCGTGACTCAAATCTAACATCGTTTTCGTCAAATGCAATGACGTTGTCTACACTATTTACCAAGTCCAGATTGCCAATAGTTAGTGTAATAGGAAGAAGTCTGATATATTTATATTGGTTATTTGGGCCGTCTCGATGATAGATAGGATGACAACTGACCAGTCTCATTGGACAACATTTCTTCCAAGTTTGTCGTTGGTAGAACCTATAAATTAACTCTTTAATTTGTTTTAGGTATCACAGAAAACGTTCTACATGATCAATACAAATAGTACCCAATTAGTCTTGTGAAACCTTTTAAGTATATACGTATTTCAGTAATCAAAAGTTAGATGTATGCTTAGTATTGAGAATTGTGTAATTCAATCAAACACATATGTTTTCATTTAAATAATGGAAACCTGAACACTTGGAAAGGTCGTTTCGTCTTAGAATGGGACTCATCAACAGAACGTATCCACAATCCCGGGACATTTGGTCTCGCGCGCTATCACTTAACCTGTTGATCACTGAGCCGGCATACACTGGTGTTAACATCTAAGTTCAATCAATCCACGATATTGCATAACCACATCGGTTGTTATCGATGGGTAACTAACTGCCTCACACCTAACACGGTCTAATGACAAACATATAAGGTTTAGATGCAAGCATTTTGTAAAAGTCTATTCATTGTGCAAGTTCCATTCATCGTAAATAGCTCTGAAGCAGAGTTTCCTTAAATACTAGTATGTAACTATTCTTTGGAAGTGAATAACCACGACGACCTATCAAAAGATATAACTGAATATCATTAGGACTTGCTTCGAAACATTGAATCATAAGAAATTTCTGGTGTACATTTAGTGGTTTACATATTTTACATCAGTCAATTTGTGATATACTACGACTATAATGGCATAAATGACAAATGTTTCACTACCAAAGTATTTTAAATCCCCCAGTTGTGATGTTTTACTAGAACTTCTCCCCCTATGGTCACATGTTTATAACCACTATAAAGTAAGTAGGTAGGTGTAGACTACCTACCTGGTTGGAGTCGGAGAGATGATAGTAACTGATGGTTAGAGACTTCAAATTACATGGCTGAAAATCGTTTGCAATGGCGCAGCTACATCCACTCTTTGTGTTCTTCCAAATTTGAATCTGAATTCTTGATGACCTTCATCTTACGCTTCTCAAATATATTTCACTATATTATACTCTTTGAATAACATCTTTCTGATAACTGAGTATAATTCTACTAACTCTACCACTATGGGATTCAAATTGACAATTGCATCTCTGTGCTATCGTCATATGGCAAATTGAACCAATGAACGTACATACGAATTTCTACGTTTCTGCTGACTGACTGACTATAAAGTAAGTCCTATTCACTACCTTCTCACCACAACAATGTTATCTACGAAATCGAGACGATACAAAGTGAGTATTGGACGGTAACTGACGGAGTTGGATAGCCTCACTCCAAAACCAATGGTTCACCACATAGACTTCACAATCCTGACCGATTGAATACCATATGAACTTATTACTGGTCACCGGCTAACATGCAACCAAATCTCTATTAACTTGTCGGATTAAATCTATAAGTCAAAGGCTCATCGAGTAACCAACTACGAAATACACATGGTTCGACAGTAGGAGTATTTCAATTCACTAATAACTTTATCGATTTGTCTATGAGGCATAAATAAATGAAGAATGATTGTTTTGTTATAATATTTTTTTTTAGAAAAAACTATATTTCTCAATCTTTATCAACATACATTTTTAGCATCACATTGTCGACAATGATCGATAATTTTTTTGAAAACAAAACCAAAGCGGAAAAAACGAACCACATAAACACAAAAACGAAATTGATAATACTACAAATCAAAATTTCATCCCAAACACACACACACACACACTGATCTGTTTTGCTGACGTCTCCGTTAAAAAAACAGTTCATTAATTTTAGTATTATTAAATATACTACTTATTACTACTACTCAGTAGGAAAAAAGATTTCCATATGTTGTTGACAGGTTCGTTAGTGTGTGTGTAAACGTCTATATTTATCGATCTGTCTATCTATTTGTTGCAATAATAAATAAATGTTACTGAACTCTTATGACTGACTGGATCAGTTGTTTGCCACAGATTTACTGACAGGAATATGGCTGACTCAAAAATCATTTGATCTTGTTTTGTTTAAAATAGGGCAGTAAAAATTAAACCCGAAGCTATTAATTTAAACAGAAAAAAAAGTACAGAACAGAACAGAACAGAGTAGAATTAGACTAATAAGAAAGGAAGTTTATCACTGTTACACATTGTTTTCAAGTTTCATAATATTCACTCATCCATTCATTCGCTCAATAAAATCAACTGAGACAATATTGACAGGAAAGAAGTAGAGTAAGAGTATGAGTGAATGCGTAGTAAGAAAGAGACAGAGACCAGGGAATAAATATAGTTTTTTCAGCAAAATAAAAAATAATAATTTATAAACACATTTTATCTGTTGTCTATTTTTTTGAATAGTATATCCTCCATAGAAGAACAACTAAAATGAAGTGAAGAGTTTAAGTCAGTCAATCAATCAGTAAGCATAACATGAAATCATATTGAACAAAAGCAGAGAGTTCAGTGTTAAATAATCTCACCGATAATAATAATAAATATTATATATGTGGGGAGAGATAGGTGCAAGATGGCGTCCACAAAAACCATATCTATGAGTATATCACAATAGATGTATAAACTTTTAGAGAGATAGAGAGAGAGAGGGAGAATATAAGCACCGAAACAAGGAAGACAAACTAAAAGCTGTATAAGTTGACCAATATTCAATTCGTGAGCGCGCGCGCGCGCAAGCTTTCACACACACACACACAATCATACATATAAACACTTAGAAAATACATTAAATTTTTTTATTATTATTTAGTAGTTGAATCTGTGATTAGATTTTGTTTTTCTAATTCATCTTTATCCCGTTGTTCTTCGTCATCATCATGATCGCGATCGTGATAGTGATCGTGATCACCATCATCATTTTGATCATCACGACTAGTGTTTTTTGTCAATGTACCAGTTGGTGATAAATCACCAGGATGTAAAATATTCAGTTCATGTTTATGCTTTTTCTTCATTCGTTTTCGACTTTTACTATCATTATTCAATAATGGTGATGTTGGTTGCACTGGTGGCGTGACATTGGTATGACCATCTGAATGTTGATATTGATTACTATGATGATTATTATTAGTAGTAGTATTAGTAGTAGTATTTTTCGACTTATTTTGATCATTGATCAATAATTGTGCTTGTTCAAATTGATAAATATCTTCAGCACCACCTTTTGTAAATTTAGCTTTACGTAATTCTGTTTTACGTCGATGAAAGAATCCTAATAAATACAGCAGAATAATTAATAAATACAACACCAGTACACCTAAAACAATTCCAACAATAATTGGCCAAATTGGTATTTGATGTAATAATTTTGGACGAATTTGTGGAAAGAAAAATGTTTGTGATAAATAAAAATGACCAACTGGTTCTTGAGCTGGTTGTACACCTTTTGGCAGAATGCCTTGATTCACTGAGATAATTGTGACAAGCTAGAAAGAAAAGTGGAGGAACAGAGAGAGAGAATAGAGGTACAGACATCGAAAAAATCAATATTTCGAAACATGATTGATTGGTTGATTGATTGATTGATTGATTGATGGACACACACACACAAACGACCAACCGCTGAGAATAAACAAGCTTGTTGATCACGTGATCTCCATTTATCTATGATTCAATGTTTTCAATGTATTTCACTGAATATTAATTTAATTTGAATTAAAACCATCTTTGTTTGATTTTGATTTAATAAAAGTGCATTATGTTGATCAGCTGATTTGTATGTTTATTCGAGTAGAAAATTTAATATAAATGTTTATCTAATTAAATACAAAAATTTTCAAACTATAAAGTTAATTAGTTTGTTTAATTATTGATACTTAAGTGGGTCACGGAAATGGATGAGTTTGTTGATGGATTGGGATATTACTCTATGAACTTTTGACCTACAGAATGAATCCACACTGTAGTAGCGCAACGGTAGGACATTCAGTCTCATGGTAACCGGTGACCAACACTAAGTTTGCATGTCATTGATTCCATTGGGATTGTGAAGTTCATGTGAACCATTGGTTTGGAATGAGATTTTCCTACTCCATCAGACGGATCATCAACTTGGATTCAGTTAGCATCCTCTCGATTTCGTAAATAACATCGTCGGAGGGAATTTAGAGGAGAGTGAATTCTCTTCCCTCTCGACTGCAACAGGACATTTTGGCACTTTGTTTAACTTCGTGGTCAGACAAGAACCGTAGTTTTCGACATGCTATGGTTACCCAACTGTAATAAAAAGTTTAGCATCATGTTTATACATAAACAGTATAAATTTAACAATTGACAAACTCATCGCATAACTTAATCTATAGGTAACATGCACAGTTTGTTGAGTAAGTACACTTTGAGTAAGAACAGTATCATAATATATTTGATTTAGTTTAGAAAGAGATATTGGAAAGTTTCGTCTTTGAAATATATTCACATTTCTTACTTAAATTTAGTTATCCAATACCCTTTACTAGCTTTAATATTCACAGAATGAGTCAAGAAACATCTTGAATATCGATCATACAATAGAAAATTACCATGATTTTTTCAAATCAGTCAGTCAGTCAGTCAGATGCAACGTAGAACTTGGTACGTAAGTACATCAGTTCATGTTGCCATACCACATTAGCACAGAGACACAGATGTCAAATCAAATCCAATAGTAGAAGAGATAGTAAAGGTATTAGAAGTAATCGGAGAGGTTAGGATTAGAAGATATTATTCAAGAAGTATGGTTCACTGAGATAAGTTTAGGAAGACAAAACTAGAGGTGTTGAATAATCCAGAAGATTAGGATTTGAGAGAACACAAAGATAAATGCACCGGCGTCATTGCAAACGGTTTTCAGCCATGTCATTCAGGGTCTCTATTACAATTATTACCATCTCGCAGACCCCAACCATGTAGTCGACAACTCCCGACATGGCTCAGTCCACTTGTCAATGACTTCATGGATTTCTGCCATGTTTTGGTTTGGCCGGCCCTAACTTTCTTCCAACCTACCCCTTCAAATACTGAACCTTGAACAGTGTATTCACAATGATGATATCGATTTGAAATCTCAGATCACTTTATGATGCAAGCTCCCCTAATTGTTACATAGAATAAGGGTTTTATTCTATATTATACGTTTGGTACATTCTATCATTCTCAATACACGAAAGTTAGTCCAAAGCATAAAATGTTTATTTCAGCTTATCGTGAATATATCACTACTATTAGTATGTGATTCATTGATGATAAGAAATACAAATAACATTGTTTATAACTTTTTATTATCTTATTCCAGTTAGTTGAATGTGAATGAAAACACAAACAAATTCAATGTCCGTCCAATTGACAATTGAACAACAGTTCAATCATAGTGAACCTTTCAAAATAAAACACATTATCTATCTCCTTAGTATATAAATTATTTGATAGACAGATACAGTTATTATTATTATTATTGTTATTATTATTATTTTACTTGTATGTCAAATTTTTTTCTTAGTTTTCACTAAATGATTCAATGTTCAATATGGTTGATTTGTTTATTTGTTTTAATTTAGTCATAAAATATCAACTTTTTGAATTGTTCAAGGTGCAAAAAACAAAAAATTGACATTCAGAAAAAATTATAATAAATAAACAATTGAATGTAGTTTATTCTATCTAATCTCTTGAGAGTGTATTTTATCTAAAAAAAAAACGAAATGACAGTTTTTTTTGCATGACTGATCAGTATTGCATACATTGAAATGTTTTGAAAAGTGTGTGCGTATTATGTGTACATGGGTATTGTCAATATTATGCATATGTAAATAGATTGATTATATATGATGTGTCTGATGAGGTTTTAGTCAATAGTTTTGTTTGAATTTTCAGGTTTTGGTCATTCAGTTTATCGTATATTAATTTAGTAAGCTATCAATCTAGTTCGTGAAAAGAAGAGTTTAGTTGAATCATACAGATGATGCGGAATGATCCTGCTACTCGTAAGGTTCGAACTTGCTGGATAACAACAGTCTCCATAACTCTATCATGAAAAATTGTACAATGTACTCAGTCGTGACTAACTTTGTGAGGCAGTTCTCGGAGTTCTAGTGAGAAGATGTAACCAATGGAGTTCAACCCTAACGGGTGTACGCAGTAACTATCTAATACAAATGAGTGAGGTCACGATGCAAAAACCCTATATTGATCACAGTTAGACAATAATACTTTTAGATGGTCAGTGGTCCAGAGGTTAAGCGTTCCCACAGAAGATCGAAAGCCCTGGGTTCGAATCGTATGCGTAGAAGGATTTTTGGGTAAGCAAAGAATGCTTAGTATAAAAAGGCACCTATTTCTCTATTTGACACACAAACCACTGAATTTTTAAGTGAACTGGGATACTGTTCGAGTACTCAAACCAAACAATATGATTTTCTTTGGGAATTACTTTCTAAGCAACATGAGGATAGGAAGCCCCAATAGATTCATAAACCATTTGTTTAATCAGGATTCTGGACCCCATGTACATTGATGGTTTAAAGACACAGTCCTCCAACTCCCTAGATAGATCCTTTGTATATACCAAACTGGTTTAGGTCCTCATTGGAGATTCGCTTTCCATCCACACTGTTTCATAAAAAAAACCGTGCCACGAGAAACCAGTTGATGGCTATATACACACACATATGGTCATATAAAAGTATGTTGAGAGCGAGAGAGCAGAAACCACCATCATAAGTGTTTGTTAACAGTTGTCTATGCAAAATACTTCCGGTCCGTTGACCAGACATCGTCAGCAACAACCTACTGCGGGAGAGAACAAATCAGATTTCAGCTGAGGAAGAAATCAAGAAGAAGCGCTGTAAATGGGTAGGATATGCATTAAGGGAAGCACTCGACTGTGTCACAAGACCAAGCCCTAACTTGGAATCCTCAAGACCTAAGGAAAAACAGTATACCAAGGCAAACATTACGTGAAAAGGATGAAAACAAGATGGGCAGAACTAGAAAGGACTGTCCAAGACAGAGTAGGTTGTAAAATGCTGGCTAGCGACCGGTACTTCATTGAGGCTAATAGGGGTAAGTAAGTAGGTAAGTAGGTTAAAGAGAGAGAGAAAGAGAGTGTACTTTTCTCATTCCTCGTTATACTACAGAATTTAAAGGCCAAAACCAAAACAGTAAAATAAATTAATCACAAAATATTGTTGTTGTTTTTTCAAAATAGTTCTTGCAAAGTAAAGTGTAACCATTTTTGCATGCTTCAACTTACATCAACATCGGATATATGTTTTGCGAATAGTGTACGCGCCCATAACCATCCAGTGACTTTCACTAAAACTGGACGATTTTTGACTAATTCATTCACATGACAAATTATTTCAGCACAAACTGGTGGTTTCAGGATACGATTTCCAACACGATTACATTCGAATACCTTTTTTTGTGTGGGAATAAAAGAAATAAGAGAAAGGAAAAAGGGATTATTTGACAGGATAAACAAAATGCTCATTGAATGTCGACGCTACGGTCGACAGGGAAGAGTATCTATTATCTATCTCCATTCACTTTCTACACGTATATCACCACTACAGGGGAGTTACTACTCACTGCATTCTCTTGATGGAGATGTCGTTTACGGCCTTGAGATGACGAATACTGAATATCTGGCATTTAAACCGAGTTGGTGGATACAGAGACTCTATCTAGTAGAGTCAGAAAACCTTGACTCTAATCCAGTGGTTCACTTACACTCCGCTTCACTTATCTTGGGAGGCTCTTCAGTGCTGATGGCCCGGTGACTGACGAAATCTCAGCTCGGATACAGTCGGTAGTTGTCGACTACATGGTTGGGGTCCGCAAGATGATAATAATCGATGGTTAGAGAACTTGAATGACTTGGATAACACCCGTTTGCAATAGCGCCAGTGCATTTATTCTCTGTGTTCTTTCGAATCCTAATCTTCTGGATTCTTCAGCACCTCCAGTTTTGACTTTCTAAACTTTTCTCACTGAATCATACTTCATGAATAATATCTTCTCATCCTAACCTCTCCGATTACTTCTGTTACCTTTACTACCTCTTCTACTATTGGATGTGAATTGACAATTATATCTCTGTACTGATGTTGTATGGCAACATGAACTGATGTACTTGCGTAGGAAGTACTACGTTGCATCTGACTGACTGACTTACTGTTAGCCACTGGCTACTATAAGACTGCGTCTACCGACGTGGATAAGACCTGTAGATCAAAAACTGTGAGAGTGGCTACTCTAAGTAAACTATGTGGTATGGTTTATGTATTCGGACGGTATTCCAGTCCACTGACGCATTCATTAAATAAATAAGTCATCAAAAAATGTGCATTTTTATTGATAATAACACAAATGAACTGGAAGCGAATACAACTGTCCTATTACTTCAAATTATGATAATTCATGTTGATTGGTCGGAATTTCAGAAGGCGAATTGTCCAATCAGATTGCTCTAACTGTATAATGGTAGACTTTGTGGAAAATGTCTTGTGGCAGCACATCACTTATGTCAGTTCGAAATATTGATTGATAGTTAAGTCACTTCCTAATAGTAGGTTAAGTCTAAATTAATTTGAAAATTAGGATCCATCATAACAGTGAATAAGAGTTGTTCGTTTATTTCCGAACCCTTTTTAACAGTAGTTTGATATTTTTGACTTCATATAAAGATTGAATGTAGTTGTATCACATGTTATGTAGCGCATTAAAAGATAAACTATACAATGTTTGTTTTAAAAAGAATTAATAAACGTTAACCTTTATATTATTTATTAAAACAAATTCAAATGTGAAGTGGAAAAAGTTGATTGTTGTTTTAAATATTGATAGATTTAGTGAAATTGAATGACCTTGATAATAAGATATCACTTGTGTATCATTGATGTGAAGACAGTGAATATAATACGGAACTCTTACGATGGATTAGACTGCAATATAGAGCAGTACATGGAGCACAGCTCACAGACTCGTTCGAAGTGATCAGTATTTTTTAAAGTAACTTACTCTCACCCTTTCTCTTTCTCCTGGTGATCGACTGTTTTATGAAGACGTTAACATCTAAGAGGAAGTAATGAATACAGGGGACAGCTCGAGTGAGGCTGGATGATCTGAACTTCGCAGATGATCTGTCTCTTCTATCCTACACAGAACAACAAATACAGAAGGAGACGGCCATTGTAGCAACAGCCTCTATAGTAGTAGGTCTGAAAATACACTTGGACAAAATACAGCAAGCACTAACCAAATCACTCTTGATGGAGAAGCTTTGGAGGATGTGGAAACCTTTATGTACCTGATCAGCATCACTGACAGACAAGTTGTATTTGATACAAAAGTCAAAACATTTCTGTCGTACAGGACAGAAACTTGTAGAACCATGGAAGCCATCATCCATAAGATACAAGTGATTATTCACAGTTGTCTATGCAAGATACTCCTCATCTGTAGACCAGACAACATAAGCAACAACCTCCTGTGGGACAGAATAGACCAGATTCCAGCTGAGAAAAAAGGTAAGGAAAAAGCGCAGGAGGTGGATAGGACACACATTGAGGGAAGCACCAAACTGCATCACAAGACAAGCCCCAATTTGGAACCCTTGAGATTAAAGGAAAAGATGAAGAGTCAAACACACACTGTGCCAAGAATTGGAGACAGACATGATAACATCGAACAACGATCGGTAGAACTGGAAAGGAATACCCATAACAGAAGAGGTTGGCGAATCCTGGTCGGCGGCCTATGCTCGATCAGGGATAACAGGAGTAAGTAAGTAAGTAAGCAGAAATGGTAGAAGATAGATTGAGTTCATTACTGAGGCTTTCAATACTGATTAATCAATAAGTAGTAAACTAGATCATATTGAATTTTATCGATCAGGCGATTGTATCATGGCTAGTCTAAATAACTCGGGCTATCATCATTCACTTTGTTCTCGGTTCTTAAGTTAACGATAATCACCTGAGCAATGATTGATTTCATGTGTATCGGGTCCTCTTTAGTGTTGACCACTTGTAGATATATCTGCATTCCAGGGGACGCCAGTTGCAGCCTGACTGACAGACAGACAGATACAACGCGAAACTTCTTACGTAAGTACATCAGTTCAGGTTGCCATGCCCCATCAGCATAGAGAAGCGACTGTCAGTTCAAATCCAACAGTGATAGCGATAATAGAAGTATTAGCAATAATGGAGAAGATTGGGGAGCGAATATATTATTCGAGAAGTATAATTTATTGAGATAAATTTAGAAGGAGAAAGGTAGACATTATGAGGAATGCAGAAGCTTAGAATTTCATAGTAAACAAAGAGTGGATTCACCTGAGCCATGTCATTCAAGGTCTCTAACAATCGGTGACTATCGTCTCGCGGACCCTAACCAGGCAACCTACATCTACCAACATGACTCAGTCCACTTGTCAGTGACTTTATGGATTTCCGTCATAATTCGATTTGGCCGCCCATTGCTCTCTTCCAACCACAACACATCGCTCGTCGAGCCAGTCGGTAGTTGGGCATTCCTAAAACATGTCCCAAACACCTCAACTGATGAAGTTTCACTACTTCATCTATTGATTTGGCATTCCTATTTAGAACTCGTTTCCTAACGACAGCATTGCTTATTCGGTTGTCCTATGATACACGAGCAGTTGCAGCCTGAATGAATCAATGATAAAATTCATCTCTGACTGTGAAGCTGGATGACACGAGATCAAGTCCATCAGGGAGCATCAGTTACCTCAAAAATAGCATGAGTCCGGTAGGATTTCCTTTCAACTTCGTTTTAAACATTACCCCTACGTTTCAATTTTCTGTTTTTAGTGATTACAAAATGACTAAGTCAGGTCAGTGATTAGTATTATTATATTAGTAAACTGTATTTAGTACAGTCATACATGGCGCAACAATACATTCTAACAACAAAGTAAAACTATCTACTATTATCCTTTCAAAAATAGTACATTTTTTTAAAAATACCGCTAATAAACTGACAATCACTAGCTAGACAAAACAGTGTGACTAAATTAGGATAAAGTTGGAAAATAAAACGACACCAATCAAATATGTGTGAATAATATAAATCAATAAAACAAATTTATTCAGTGTTCAATATAAACAAATATTATTACGATTATTATCAGTATTTCAGTCAGAAAATGTCATGCACACCTATTTTTTAGTTTGACTAAATGAAAATTCAGGCATGATTTAAAATGCGCGGAATTTTTCTTCTCGTCTTGTTAAAACAAAAATACTAACTATTTAAACTATGATTCATTCAAATGGATAACACATTATTTGGTCAGTGGAAAAAAGACAGCAACTGTTAAATTTGTTTGAAAATTTTTTCCTTGGCACATTCAATATTCAATTTTCTAGACGGAATGTTTCATTCCGCAAAAAATCAGAATGATTTAACAAAAAAACTATGCATAGATTTCAATAGAAAGAAATCGATAATTCGACTTCCGTCTCTATGTATTGACAAAAAACGTTATGTTCACACGTTTGGCTGTAACATCAAGGTACATCATAGTGTCGAGTTTTATCATAGTATAATTAATGCAAGGATTATACAGTGAAAAAAATTGTTAGTCTACCCCACATAACACGTATTTCTATTCAGAAGTTAGCTAAATGCATACTTTCAATGAAAAAAGTAACTACTAGCCTTTAAAAATTTATTGGAAACGCTAACTGATCTAAATATATCTATTTTTGAATCCATGAATCGATCAATGTTAGGCCACCATTAGAAACCTGGAAGCACTGGACGGTCATTTCGTCCTCGTATGGGATTGCTCATGAGTGCACATCCACGATTCCTGCACCCCGCAGGATTCGAGCCCAGGACCTTCGGTATTGTAGGCGAATGCCCTAACCAACAGACCACTGAGCCGGTATCTAACGGTGCTATTGTCTAACTCGATCAATTCACAGAGTTGCGCAACCTCATACACAGTTTTCGGTAGACACCGTCTACACCCGAACAGGTTGAACTTCACTGGTCACGTCTTCCCACTAGAATTCGGGGAAGATTCCTCACAAAGTTAGTCACTAATAAGCACAGGTAATTTGTATTATGGGGGTGTGAAAATTGTTAAGTTACACATTTTCGAAACCATGAATCGATATGTCATTCAGTGGTTAGTATAACGATTTGAATAAGCTGTTCTGGTTAGGATTTGTATAGCGAGTTAGTTTTCTACGGGATGGGGTAGCCAACCACATGTCTTAACGCTCCTTCTTTGTCAGGGCTTGGGATCGGCAGTACCCCCAGAGGGGCTCCAGGTAGAGTAAGCAAATAGAACGATTTTTCGTTGATTTATTTAAAGAAAAGAATTAAAATTTCATATCATTAAAAACATGAACCGATAAATATCAGATTATTAGTAGAGTGCATCTATGACCACCTCACGCGGGAATCGAATCCAGGACGTGAGATGCCGCTAGCGGACAAATGAGTTGGTAGCATCCAACAGTGTTAATGTCTATCTTCGATCAATCCACTGTCTTCGGTGGGCACCGCTTCAAATCCGACAAGGCTGAACTTTACTGGCCAAGAGTTCTCACTAGGAATCGGAGAAGCTTCCTCACGGAGCTAGTCACCAGTGAGCAGAAATAGTTTTCATTCAAGGATGGTTGAGATTATTGAGTTTCATCGAAATAATGAGTGTTACACCAGTGTTTCCAGCTTTCTAGTGGTGATCACTGAGGCTACATTCAACGATGTTACTATCCAACTTCATTCACTCTATGATGTTGCATGATCATCACCCATTTTGTCCAGTGGGTAACTGCGTCAAGCCCAACAAGATTGAATTCCGCTGCTCATGGCTTCTCACCAGAACTCCGAAAAATTCTTTCACACAGCTAATCCTGCTTTTGGAATTGAAGCCAGACATTAAAAGAATGATTACTACTTGCGGAACAATCGGAAAAAGGAAAGCCGAAGACAGAGTTGGTTTCAATATCCAGAACAGTGATTTGTGCTCGACGTGGGATAACAGGTGTAAGTGAGTAAGCAAGTAAACAGAAATGGATGGTAGCTAGTGGTGGAATACAATCGGTGGCTGATCAAGTGAAGTTAATCGCATCCTATAGTTGATATTCGCTTTATCAATTACAAGGTAGAACTTCATATGTACATACATCAGTTCAAGTTGTCATACTACATTATCACACAGAGATCGAATTGTCAATTCAAATCACATAGTAATAGAAGTAGTAGAAGTATTAGCGATAATAGAAAAGATCAAAGTTCGAAGAAATTATTTAACAAGTATAAATCAGTAAAATAAACTAAGAAAAGAGAAAAATAAAGATAATGAGCAACTCAGATGATTAGAATTTGAGAGAAGGCAATGAATAGATGAATCTGCACCATTTCAAACGATTTTGAGCCATGTCACTCAGTCTCTAACCATCGATTATTATCATCTCGCGGACCCCAACCAGGTAGTCTAAACCTATCAACATAACTCAGTCCAATTGTCAGTGACTTTATGGATATGCCATGTTTTGGTTTGGCCGCCCCTAGCTTTCTCCCAATCTATTCCTACATTGTAAAACATAGCTCGACGAGGCAGTCGGTGGTTAGGCATACGTAATACATATCCCAACCAGCTCCACTGATGAGGTTTCATCACTTCATCTATTGACCTGCCATCCTTACCTAGTAATTGTTTCTTAACAGCAGCACTGCTTACGAGCAATCCATCGAAGACACCTATGATCAAATACTAATAGCCTATGAATATTCTCTTCTCTTACTGATTATATTTCACACCAATATAGTAGGACGGAGGGAACTGCTGCGCAATAGACTCGTCCTTTGATTAGCGGACGGATATCTCACCTACATCATAAGTGACACAAGTTGGCAAAAGCCAGTCAAGCCTTCTACATCCGTGCTGAAATTTCAGTCACACACAAGGTCATCAGCATTAAGACTCGGACAAAGTATCGTTCGCTGGAAAAACACCATCTTTGCTTATCAATGTTTATATCTTTATAGAAATATTGTATCAATCAACGCAAAACGTACATATACTGAATGACAGTGATCGTTTGTAATTGTAAAATATCAATGAGAAGATTCGAAACGATCAAAGCAAAATGAATCAATTCATGATTACCACTGCTATCAATCATTTTCTTATTTCTCATCTCAATGAACTTTTTGTCTAGTTGGATATGGGCTCACCAATTCTGTAGCTGCCGGAATAATTCGATATAATTCGTTAAATATTGTATACTACTCGTCCTGATAACCATTACTAGATAATGTCCAATGGTGTATAAATCCGAAGAGGAATACAAAGCGTTGGTTACGCTTAGTATCGCACCACACACACAGATCGTCAAAAACCACAGGCACATGGGGCGAAAATGACATACGAGTGCCGAAGAACAAGCAAGCGAGCGAGCCGGTGAGCGCACTAGTAAGTGAACCCAAATAAAACACAAAATTGGTGAGCCCAACAACAAGCACAATCCATCACACATAAATTAGTGAGTCTCGACTTCGCAAATACAACGCATTTACAACATGAATAGAAGACTGTAGTTGCGTGTATTTATGTGTGTGTTCCCTTACTCTCCTACATAAACACACACACATACTCAGTGTATCATTGTACTTTTTCACAGACACCATTATGTCGCTGCTTGTTTAGTTCACCTGATCATGTTCATAAAGCCAATCTATCTTCTGACAAATACTGAATTAGACAGAGTATCGTTACATATTAAAAAAATATACACAAGTTGATTTGCATTTACAATTGTCATACACTTATCGTTTTTTATTTTAATCAACTCATTGGTATATGCACATATTGATGTTGAGTTAAACACTGCATACACAGACACAGACGCACACTAAGTGAAGACGCTCACTTATGTCTTCATGTGCATATATACATATATGTATATATATGAAAAGAAATATGATAATTAATGACAAAAGGTGGTATATGATTCGTCAAAAGAAATTAAATGATAATACTTGCGCAAAATGTTGTGTCTAACAAAATTCTATCAACATAGTAGTGACAAGTTTAAAAATTAATGCATTCTCAACTGTAGAGAGACAAATGTATTATTTGCATTACGGGGTTGTGAAGATTGTTAAGTTGCACATTTTTCAAATCATGAATCGATCATTATCAGACCACCATTAGAAACATGGAAGCACTGGAAGGCCGTTCCGTCCTAGCATGGGACTCCTCAACAGATCGCATCCACGACCCCTATACCCCGCAGGATTCGAACCCAGGACCTTCGGTATTGTAAGCGAACGCCTAAACGTTAGATCACTGAGCCGATATCTAACGGTGTTAATGTTTAACTCGATCAAATTCATGGAGTTGCACAACCTCATACACAGTCTTCGGTAGACACTGCCTACACCCGTACAGGTTGAACTTCACTGGTCACGTCTTCCCACTAGAACTCGAAGAAGATTTCTCACGAAGCTAGTCACTAGTGAGCACAGGTAATTCGCATTACGGGGTTGTGAAGATTGTTAAGTTACACATTTTTGAAACCATGAATCGATCAATGTCAGACCACCATTAGGAGAAACCTGGAACCACTGGATAAGGCCGTTTCGTCCTGGTATGTGATGCGCATTGCTGAGGAGTCCCACACCAGGACGAAACGGCCTTCCAGTGCTTACAGGTTTCTAATGGTGGTCTAACATTGATCGATTCATGGTTTCAAAAAATACTATTTTAATAAACATTTTGTTCAATTTTCATTTCGTTATATATTTGTTATAAACAAATCGAACTGAAGTTTTATTATTCCATTTTAAATTCAATCTCTATGTATAATTAATTATTTATAGAATTGACCTAATTAATTGTGAATAATGTTTATTGAGTTAGCGTAAATAAGAAACAACACTGTACTGTACAAATGTAAACTATTTTTTTTTATAAATGAACATGTTTTCATTCATTCATACATAAATGAATGAATAGAATACAATTAAGGATTAAAAATTGAACATTGAACACCGACCGACCACAAGCTGTGGGAAATTTTGGGTTCAATGTTATGTTCAATTTTATAATGTGTGCTTTTCGCTTTTTGTTAAAAAATATTTTCGTTTCTCATAAGTTTTTTTCATTTTATTTTATTGTTTGTTTACTTACTAATAATATAACATCCATTTAAAAAAGAGAATTTTCTATTTGTGTTGTTTAAATTAACTGATTAAAATAGAAAAAAATTCGGTCGTTTTTTTCGCTCCATTAATTATTTTAAAGAAATTTAATGGCTGTTTTCTATTTAAAATGTATGTGATTAATTCTTCACACACTGATTACGTTATTTATTAAACGGCACAAACTTTGGTAAAAAACAGGGGCATCTAAATATTGAACTTAATGAAGCCCAAACCGAAGCAGTTGGTTCAGTTATCGGGCCTCATCTTGAGCCGTTGATCTAAAGATCTAATCCACAGGGCAGTAGATTAACGTTAGAAGATAAAATAATCTCAGGGTAGCTGATGACTGACAGTAGAAGTACATGCCATACGTTCTATCACGATCCTGTAGCTCATATGTACCATTGGTTGAGTGTTACGCCTGCAAGTAAACACGTCAACTTGACATGCTTGACCTATTGCGATTTTACCTAGTTGGAAAACGAGAGCGAGGATCCGGTGACACGACATGCTACTCAAATCCAATTATCCAAGCCCCCCCCTCCCCATAATGAGTAAAAGAAGACAAGACTTGATATGAAGTAGAACCTGTATTCTACAAGTATCCAGAAAGTACGAGGTCCGAATCCAGAAGAGAATCAGGATCCCGGACTAGGGATCCGGGACCGAGACCTGGTCCTGGTCGTGGTGATAAAACGTTACAGATAATGCGTATTTACACATTTTGGTTGAGTAGGAAACAGCATCCAATTCTGTGACATTGACAGTTAAGACGACCAATAGGAAGCAACATTTGAAGTGACACTGATAGTCAGGACAATCAATAAGAAACAACACTGGAGCACGTGACATTGATATCAAAGACGACCATAAAATTGACCAGTAGGAATTAACCTATAGGAATTGACCAGTAATTCTGTTAGGATATTGGATGAATATCCTGACATTAGGGAAGAGGTTTTCCAACTTGCCTTCTTGCTCAAGTAGTCAGCTTTTCTTGGGGGGTGGGGAGAGGGTACAGTTAAGATGCATAACGTTCAATTCTTAGACATCATACATCATAGCAAAGTAGGATACAATGATGGCATTTTGAAGTATCTTTCTCTATGACAGTCATTTTATTTGTTGAACGTCACATCAATACAAATATACTAGACATAAGTACTTGAAATTAATCGATTTGATAAATGTCTGTTTCCAAGAAATAGTTCAGTCAATAATTGATAAGTTTAGCATTATTGTACAACAGAGTGAAAATGTAAATAGTAATGAAATATTAAAAATTTTCTTATAAACTATTGATTTGAAAACTCCGACTTCCAGGGTTACTGTCGGTGCCAAGCCAGCATAAAGGAGGAGGGTTGGGTATGGGGTTGGCGACCTCGTTCCGCAGAAATCCAACTCGTTAAAGAAAACGCTAATTAGAAAATTTATTCTCTGATCGATGGCCTATGCTCCATTAAGGGTAACAGGCTTTAGTAAGTAAGTAAGTAAGTAAGCATTGATTTGTAAGTCTACAATTTAAGTCACACGACATAGTTTCCAAAAATCTATTAAGTTTTTCCATTAATCAATCAAATTTTAATAACAAGTGAGAATCATTTTACAAATAAGAAGAACACAGTGATACTAAATGAAAGATAACTAACACGATCATTTAGTCAGTCTGAAAAAATGTAAAACTTCGTCTGTACGTACATCAGTTCAAGTTGCCATACAACATTAACACAAAGACTCAATGGTCAGTTCAAATCCCGTAGTGGTAGACGTAGTAAGATTAGGGTTTAAACATGTTATTCAAGGAGTATAATCTAGTGAAATAAATTTGAGAAGAGGAAAATGAAGGTGATGAGGAATTCAAGGGATTAGAATTAGAAAGGATTCAAAAAGTGGATAAACCTGCACCAATACAAATGATTTTTAACCATCTAGCGGACCCCAACCAGGTAATCTACACTGACCAACATGACTCAATCCAGTTGTCAATGACTTCATGGATTTGCGCCATGTTTCGGTTTGCCCCCCCCTCTATTCCTACACAATAAAACAAAGCTCGTAGACACAATCGGTAGTTGGGCATTCGTAATACATATCCCAACCACCTGAAATGATGAAGTTTTAATACTTCATCTATTGATCTGCCATCCTTAGCCAATACCCTTTTTCTAATGACAGTACTGCTCACTCGATGTTACCATGATGTACAAGCAATACTTCGAATACACCTGTGATTGAATACTAGTAACCTACGAATGTCCTCTACTCTTAGTAGCCATGTTTCACACCCGTAAAATTGAACGAAGCTAACTGCTGCACAGTAAACCCGTCCTTTGATTATCGGATAAATATCTCGTCGACGTCATAAGTGATGCAATTTGGTAAATGCTAGTCGATCCTCCTGTATCCATGCTGAGCTGTCGTCAGTCATCAGGCCATCAGCATTGGTGGGACTCTCAACTAAATCGATTATCTCACTCTTTCTCATTATCTACTTAGCTGTCCATAGTATAACTGTATTCTAAGGCAAAAATTTATGTGCTTTACCACGAGAGTTGATGATGATAATATCAGGTCAGCATAAACAGATCTAGCTATCTACTCTACTATGTACAACTATTTCAAATAAATAATAAAATAGAAGAGAAGTTTTAAAATTTGTAACATTCACTACTACACATCATAGTTCTTTAATAAAACAACACCAGTTATTTGTTTTAAACATTTTGATTCGACATCATCATCATCATCATCATTGTGGCTATAATAGCGCGACTTCAGATTTAAATAAATCTCAATGCAACTGATGACTCATTCATTTATTTATGCATACAAATATGTCTGTATGATATGCGAACGCACGCACGCACGCACGCAATCGCGCACAGTTCAAACGTTAATTATATTAATGAATTGATTCATTAAAAGAAAGAAACAATGAATATTGAACAATTAAATGAAAAGGAGTATATATTCAAAATTTTTAACATGTGAATCAAAAAAATTTAAAAGAATTCAGTAATAAATTATCATAAATAAACGACAATAATTGGAGACTTTATTCTTATTGTTCTTACTATCCTGTTATGATTACATTTCTTATTTTTAAAATGATTGAAATGTATATGGTGGGAATTTGAATTCTTAGTTTAATTTTATTTTGTATATGAATACATGACTGATTGTTATTATTAATTAGGACACATGTTGATTTATGATGAAGAAGAAAACGGATTTATGTACTATCATGGGAATAAGAATGACATATCTTTTAGAATATAAATGAATAATTCGTTTTTCTTGTAAGAACCTATTCTATAGATAAAGTGATTATTACTTAATTACTTATGCACTTACTTACTTACTTATTCACCTACTTACTTACTTACTTACTTATGCACTTACTTACTTACTTACTTACTTACTTATGCACTTATGCACTTACTTACTTACGCTTGCTACCTGTCGTAGAGCATGAGCCACCGACAAGGATTCTCCAAGTCAACTGTTCCTAAAATCCTTCTAAGGTTACTGACAATCCTAAACCAGAATAAACAAGGAGCGTCAGGTATGAAGTTGGTAATTCTAAACGGATTAGATCTTAAGGGATAACTAATTATAGTAAAACAGTTTCTAGATAAGTCTATAATGTAGTCACATGAAGGGGGGCACACAATCGAATATTTCTCAGTGTGACTAATAAGTAACCAAGCTGTAATCTGTATTTAGTTTCATACATATAAAATTCCATGAACATATTCAAATGTACACAAACTTGTTAATATTTACGTTAGTTCCAGACATGTTGGCTTCGTTCCAGAATGATCATTATTCCAGAAAGTTCTTTGGCATATGATATAAGCTTTCAGCGATTGATGTAAAAGCTTTTAAAAATCTTATTATTTTGAAATAAGCTACAATATATGTTGATATGTGTTACTGCCATTTTGAAATGAATAAACAGGTATTATGTAGTATTGTGGTGCGCGCTACTTATAAGTAGTATATGACGTGAGTGTCAACGTAATTTCTCGCAGCAGAAGATGAGAGAAGATCAAGAAAGGAAGAGTGGGAACACAATGGAATTTGTATGAAACGCATGAATAGTGAGTGAAATGTCAGACAATGGATTGATGATGGATTGAAGATTTGCAAATTAATTGTTTACGATATGGTTTTCCTATTTTACTGAGTAACTCTGTAATTTTCGGTAATTACAATTCAGTTGCCCCACCTGTGTTCTCCTTCACTACAGTATGAGATAGATAGGTTATTTTTGGATGATGCGTTCAAGCCACCATGATTCTTATAAGATGTCAAGGAATTATCTACATTTACGGGGGATAGGAAATAATTAACTATTAACCAGTAAGACTTTATCTAATAGTTGACATTGAAGCGAAATTTCATAGAAATGATGAGTCAATCATAGTTAGTCAAACTATTAAAAACCTGGAAGCACTGGACAGCCATTTCATCCTAGTGTAGGACTCATCAACTGTGCGCATGCACGATGATCGATTCATACGAATGTGTTCATTAGTAGCAAGTTTCGTGAGGAAATTCTCGGAGTACCAGTGAGAAGCAATCACCAGTGGAGTTCACACCTTCCGGGTGTAAGCACTTTCCGATTGAAGACAATGGATGAAGTTGCGAAATATCTTGGATTGGTTAAAGTTAGACATTACCACGGTTGAATGCCGGTTGGCTCAATGGTCTGGAGCATAAGCGTTCGTCAGTCAGTCAGTCAGATGCAACGTAGAACTTCGTACGTAAGTACATCAGTTCATGTTGTCACACCACATTAGCACAGAGATGTAATTGTCAATTCAAATCCAATAGTAATAAAGGTATTAGAAGTATTCGGAGAGGTTAGGATTAGAAGATATTATTCAAGAAGTATGATTCAATGAGAAAATTTTAGAAAGACAAAACTAGAGGGGTTGAAGAATCCAGAAGATTGGGATTTGAGAGAACACAAAGAATAAATGCACCAGCGCCATTGTGAACGATTTTGAGCCATGTCATTCAGGGTATCTAACCATCGATTATTATCATCTCACGGACCCCAACCAGGTAGTCTACATCCACCTACATGGACAAGTCCACTTGTCAATGACCTCATGGATTTCTGCCATGTTTTGGTTTGTCCGCCCCTAACTTTCTTCCAACCTATTCCTACACTACAAAACATAGCTCGTTGAGGCAGTCGGTGGTTAGGCATTTGCAGCACATGTCCCAACCACCTCAACTCATGAGGCTTCAGCACTTCATCTATTGATATGCCATTCTTACCTAGCACCCGTTTCCTAATAACAGCGTTGCCCATTCGAGTGTCCCAAGATGTACGAGCAATGCTTCGAAGACACCTATGATCGAAAACCAGTAACCTATGAATATCTTCTACTCTCACTGGCCATGTTTCACAGCCATAAAGTAAGACGGAGCGTACTACTGCGCAGTACACTCGTCCTTTAATCAGCAAACGGATATCTCGCCTACGCCATAAGTGACGCAGGTTGGCAAAAGCCAATCGAGCTTTCTGTATCCGTGGTGAGATTTCGTCAGTCACCAGGCCATCTGCACTGATGAGACTCCCCAGATAAGTGAAGCGGTCAACAGGCTCGACTACTTCACTCCCTATCACTAGTTCAGGTGCCGATGCAACCCAGTCTTGAAGCCATATTTTGCAATTCGAGGGTGAGAACCGCATCCCGAACATGCTTGCATTGTTGCTTAGGGTAGTCAGAAGACTCTTCACTTTGTGAGCGTTTTCATCAAGTAGGACTATGTTATCGGCATATTCTAAGTCAATAAGCGTTCGTAATTGAAACCGAATGTCCTGGGTTCTATTCTCACCCATAGAGTCATGAATGCATACTACTAATAAGTCCCATTCTAGGACGAAATGGAAATCCAGGAGTTTTCATGTTTCTCATAGTTGTCTAACAGTAATTGATTGGTGATTTTAATTTGTATATAAATGTTCTAACTTAATATTTTTTACGATTAGGAATATTTTAATTACATCATAGAATTAAACAAATCACATGAATTGATGAAATAAAACTATTATTATTATCAGTATTATTTTTTAATTCAGTTGATTGACATTCATCTAAGTACATACAATGATTTCGGTAATGAATTGACAACAACCAATCATAATAATAATGATAAAAACGATTTTTCAGTTTAACTGAAGAATTTTGTTTGGACCACACACAATGAATATCATTCAGTAGAGATTAACTAAAAAATACTGTAATTTCTTACTCGTATTTGATACGCTTGCATCTATTACGAGTCACTTCACACAGTAAACGGAACGAAGATCAAATGTGTCAGCGACACGAAAGGATACTCTAATCTGATCATCCTAGACCCTACTAACTAGAGGAATAAGTCTTGATATAGATATAGAGTAATGTATTCCACAGACAACCAAAAAGTACGGAGGTTAACAAACGCAGAACTCGAGCTTATTTATACAATGATAAAACGCCCTTGATGAGAGCCGTAAAACAGCGTACTAAAATAACCCGTCAACCAATGACAGTCAAGTGGGAAATGCAAGTTGAAGGTCAAAATAAGCATCTTTGCCGAGAAAACACAAAGTGAGTTCTGAGGATCTAACATCCACAACATTGTTATAGTGACAATAGGAAGTTTAAATCCGAAACTATGTGGAGATAATCAATTCGTATCCTATAAGACTGTAAATAAATCGTAAAGATAAGTGTCTTCTAGTACGAAAAGTGGATAGAACGATGTTAGTTATGTGTTCAGTTAAGGCTAAGAAACAAAAACGCAATATCTTTGAAAATTATACAAAGTTTGTTTGATAAAGAGAGAGAGTGTGTGAGAGAGAGAAATCGAAATCAGTGTCAGTCAAACTAAACGAGTAGTGTTTTATGGTGAAGGAGTAGGTTGAAAGAAGGCTAGGGGCGGCCAAACCAAAACATGGCACAGATCCATGAAGTCACTGACAAGTGGACTGAGCCATGTTGGTAGGTGTAGACTACCTGGTTGGGGTCCGCGAGATGATAGATAGTAACCGATGTTTATAGACCTTGAACGACATGACTTAAAATCGTTTGCAATGGCGCATGTTCATCCATTCTTTGTGTTCTACCGAATTCTTATCTAAACTCCTCATGACCTTCATCTATCTCATCTCAAATCTATTTCACTGGATTATACTTCTTGAATATTATCTTCAAACCCTAATCTTCTCCATTACTGCTAATACTTCTATTATCTCTACCACTATGGGGTTTCAGTCGACAACTGCATCTCTGTACTACCATGGTATGCCAACTTGAACTAATGTACGCAAGTACGAAGTTCTACGTTGTAACTGACTCACCAACAGTCAACTTCATTTGTTTGAATGAAATCAACCATAGTCAAAATGCTGCTGAAAAGATCAATAGCAAACATAGAATTCATTTTACTATCATAAATTCTCGTCAACTGTTTACAATCAGTGATTTTTAAATTACTTCTACATTCAAATATGTTCGTTAATGTGTTTGTTTTTATCAGTTTAAACGAAAAACCAACAACACCTCCATCTTTATATTATCTTTCTATAAACATGAAAAGTAATTTAGACAAAATTTGTGATGACCATTGATAAACGATTCGTTCACTTTCACACAGTTTAAAATGTGAAGAAAAAAATAAAATTTAAATTCGATAAAAGTTTCAATGCATTCACTTAAAAATAAAACAATAATAAAATGAAACATTGAATTCATCATATGTGTATGAAAATATTCGGATTTTATTGATTGATCATTGAATTATCATCAAAAATACTGAAAGTAGTAGTAGTATTGTGGTGCGAGCTACTTATAAGTAGTATGTTAAGTGAGTGTCAACGTAATGTCTGTCAGCAGAAGATGGGGGAAGATCAAGAAAGGAAGAGTGGGAACACAATGGAATTTGTATGAAATAGCATGAATAGTGAGTGACAATGGATTGATGTTTTGCAACAGAAACAGTCCAGTTCGATATGATGAACTGATACTTTGCAAATGAACGATTTACGATATGGTTTTCTGATTTTACAGAGTAACTCTGTAATTTTCGTTAAATACAATTCGGTTGCCCCACCTGTGTTCTCCTTCACTACAATTTTACAATCATTTATCCTATCTATCGTATTCTGATGTTTGTATCGAATCATCTGTTTATCTGTACACAAACCACATCATTTTATACAGTATTCCAGTGAACATTTACTCTGGGATGTAGGTATATGCTGCTTAAGACGAAACTTAAATGGGGTCATTCTGTCAGTCAGTTAGTCAGCTAAAACGTAGAGATTCGTATGTATGTACATCATTTCAAGTTGCCGTACCATATTAACACACAGATACAATCGTCAAATCAATTCCCATAGTGGTAAAGATAGTGGAAGTATTAGCTGTAATGAAGAAGATTAGGGTTCGAAGATATTATTCAAGGAGTATAATCCAGTGAAATAGATTTGAGAACAGAAAGATAAATGGATGCACCCAAGCCATTGCAAACGATTTTGAGTCATATCATTCAAGGTCTCTAATCATCGGTTACTATTATCTCGCAGGTTCCAATCAGGTAGTCTACACTGCCCAACATGACTCAGTCCTCATGTCAATGACTTCATTCATTTGTGCGATGTTTTGGTCTGATCAAATCTAGCTATATTCTATCATACCCCTACATCGAAAAACATAGGTCGTTGAGGCAAACGGTATTTAGGCCTATGCGGGTCTGGAGCAGTCTGGTCAGTATGTCTACCAATGATCCGTTGAGGACCTTGTATTAGAGACGATTTGAAAACCGGAGACCGGAGGTAACTGTGGCTGCTAGTCAGTGCACTTCTCTGGTGGCTCGGTAACCAGTATGAATTTTCAGGTCTATCTGGGTAAGACCGCCTCGCCGCCTTTGACGACTGGAGGATAGGGTTGTAGGCTGGATGAAGAGATCGAGTTGGTTCATAGTTTCCCATGTAATGATAACCGTTTCTGCTGCAACTGATTAGATATCCTACCATCTCGCAGGTGAATCTCTGAAAACGTGTACAGTTTCTTCGGATGACGAGAATTGCGCGTAACTGGTGGCCCACGAGACCTCTTATATTGTGTAAAAACGGAACAAGTTTATGTTCGGTAGGGTCTATAGTTAATCCAGTCTACTCGCCTACATGTAAATTTTCAATCAGAAGTGAAATAAAGGTATGACTCTACGAAAATGCATTTATCAATGTTTACTGTATTAGAAAAAAACATCCAAGGAAGTTCATAAAACAACCATGATGATGATGATGATGAAGGCGATTACGATAATAATAATAATAAACTAAGGAAAAAACTTAAGTTTCTGTATACAAATTTGTCTAGCGTATTATACACGTACATCATATCACTTGATCAATCATCATTGAAATCAATATTTTGATAAAATCAAATATGAATAAACTGTAACGTATTCAATTTATATTGAGTATTGAAAATTCTCAATGAATCATCCATTATCTAGGGGTTTTTTAATGAATCACCAAGACTTCAGTTTCCCACGCTTACCTCTTAAACATATTCATATCCTGACATGTATGCATTTGTTTAACTAAACTACCATTAGAACGACAATAGCCTACACGTATAAAGATTATTATATACTAACAGTACATTCATAAATTAGGTCATATTATAAATGTAAACATTACACGTTGTCTAGGCGATTTCAAAAAAAACTAAAGTTTTAATATAATCAGATTAGTAAGACTATTTATTAGTGATCACACTATCCTGTGTGTACACAAGATGAAATCACACTGTAGATAAACACATAAAACTTTATGTTGGGACGGCGCCCAAAAAAAATACAATGAAGCTTTCTCAGACTATTTCTAGAACATAGATATGCCATTCTGTAATTGGACAATTATAAAATATAATCTTTTGACGGCCTTGAGTGAACCAATCAGAATTAAGGCGCGGTACTTTGTGTTTTGCGCTAATTTCAAAGTGCAACGATAGATAACTTGTATGTTAATATTAGTGTTGAGTGAAGCTAAATACAAATCCCCTTTTAAAACTCTTACTCTAAATCGCATTTTTAAGTCTTTTGAGTTTGTAAACAGTAGAATAACAAAGTATTGTATCACAGCTGATGTCAGTTCGTGATGGAAACACTAACCTTAATTTAAGAAAAAACAAACTCATAATTTCGTACTAATTTTGATACCTAACCGTAATCTGTTAGCATCCTAGCTGGTCTCCAGTGGGGACAAAAATTCTAAGCGATGATTACTTTGACTAACAACACTAGCTCAACTCTTGGAATGTGAACTTTTCTTTTCATTATAAGGAATAATTTCGACCTCGGAGAATTGATAGTTTATAATTTAGAGACCAGGACGAATACTTAAGTACGGTATGCAATAAATCTTTCATTTATTTGCCGTTTATCATTCTTAAGCGAACCCCGTGTGTGTAACAGGAAGCCAGATAGTGTGAAGATTAAAAGTGGAAAAATGAAGTGAAGTAGCGAAGGTGAGTGAGCCAACTTAATGTAATGAGGCATAACTAAGCTTGACTAAGTTTATAAGCAAAATAATTGACAAGGTTGAAAAGCATGTGAATAGAGAATCGAAAATAAAAGGTTAATCTATTTGTCTAAAAGCTGGGGGACACACCATGTGGGCTTGACAATGACTTCTACCAGTTATTTTATTAGTAAGCAGTGTTTCCTGATTGGCTGATAAGGCATTCAAGGTCGTCAGTGTATGATACTTTCGCCTGTAAACAACCTGTTCATGGCTTGGGTTGAATTATCATATGTTTATATCAAAGGCTATAAATACTCTTGTTTCTCTGTACATTTCGACATTTACTATGGTAAACACTTCCCCTTATTTCTTTTACATTGGAGGTTCTACCAGTAGGCGACATAACACTCTGCGTTCACAGGAGAGATTATTACAGCGCACTCATTAGTGACTAACTTGGATTATAGTTATAATTAAGTTTACCAACCCTCAGGGGTTGAACTTCTACCAGGAAAGACGCTTACTGATCTAGAATATGCCGATGACATAGTTCTACTTGTTGAAGACGCTGACACAATGCAGAGTCTTCTAACTACCCTAAGCAACAATGCAAGCATGCTTCAAGATTGGGTTGCATCGGCACCTGAACTAGTGATAGGGAGTGAAGTAGTCGAGCGTGTTGATCGCTTCACTTATCTGGGGAGTCACATCAGTGCCGATGGCCTGGTGACTGACGTAATCTCAGCACGGATACAGAAAGTTCGATTGGCTTTTGCCAACCTGCGTCACTTATGGCGTAGATGAGATATCCGTTCGCTGAACAAAGGACGGGTGTGCTGCACAGCAGTTCGCTCCGTTCTCCTGTATGGATGCGAAACATGGCCGTTAGAAGTAGATGTTCGTAGGTTACTAGTATTCGATCATAGATGTCTTCGAAGCATTGCACGTATATCGTGGGACAACCGAGTAAGCAATGCTATCGTTAAGAAACGGGTGCTAGGTAAGTTTGGCAGATCAATAGATGAAGCGATGAAACTTCATCAGTTGAGGTGGCTGGGACATGTGTTACGTATGGCTAACCACGGACTGCCTCGACGAGCTATGTTTTGTGGTGTAGGAGTAGGTTACGACTATTACGACCATTTTGACGACTTTTATGTGCATCTAGTTGGTTTCTTACTTTATTGTGTCAATGTTGTGTAGTGACTTGAATTGTCATTAAATTCCATAGTTTATATCATGAACTGATCATTGGTTAAGTAACCGTTAGGATCGAAAAAGAGAGAGCGATCATCCACAACCCTCACAAGGAATCAAATCTACGTCCACCAGGTCTGAAAGAGAAATATTGACCTATAACCTAGTGCAATAGCATCCACTAACTTAACTTCTGGTATCATTCATTGGTGGATAACCGCCTAAAATATAACATTATTGAAAGGGATTTGTGATGACTGTATTATTTTCACAGTTAACATTTGGAACTAATCTTGGCGAGACCACCATTAGAAAGAAACTTGGGAGCATTAGATGGGCATTTCGCCCAAGTATAAGACTCCTCAGTGATGTTCATCCACCACCTCTGTGATCAGAAATCAAACCTGGAAGCTTCGGTTTCGTGCGAAAACACTTAACCTGTTGACCACTGAGTCGGCATCCAGAGGTATCAACTTCTAACTTCAATCAATTCTACAACCATGCACAACCTTCATTTAGTACCTGCGGCAGATAACAACTGCCTTCTCCTTTTTGATAATTTAAGGCAGATATCAAGAGAATAAATAGCACTTGCGAACAACTGGGGAAGTAAGTTCAGGACAAAGTTGATTGGCGAATTCTGATTCGTGACGTATGGCTCACTAAAGGTAACAGACTTAAGTATGTAAGTAGTTATCGTTTTTGTATAACTTAAACTGCCACCTTAAAATTTATCATATCATTTTTGTTTCAATTAGGTGGATAAAATTACTAAACCCATGTACATAATTGAAGCATTTTAAAACCCCTAAACTACAACAAAAACATACTTCACTTAAGTTAGTCATCAACCAAAATCATTAGATTGCATCAAAACAGTTATAGAACAAAATTAGAAAAATGCAATAGGTTTTCTGGCATATTAAGCTTCTTTCAATGGACAAGTTCATTAGTTTCACTGAAACAATGAATAAATCAATGTTAAACCATCACTAGAGATCTGAAAGCACTGGACAGACGTTTGGTCCTAATAAGAGACTCCATAGCATCACATGTCCACAACTTCCACACGCGGAAATCGAAGCCAGGAAAACCGCTATCGCGCTTGAACACTTAACCGCTAGACTACTAAGTCGGCACGATTGGATGCCTTCCTTAAATCTTATCCATGCTATCTTCAGAGATCGTGTTCTCTTCACGTAGCTAGTCCTGGATTCAATTCTCGCGTACAGAAGTCCTGCATGCACTCTGATGATAAGTCACATACTAGAACGAAATCGCCGTCCAATGCTTACTAGTTTCTAATAGTAGTCTAACATTGGTCAATTCATGATCTGAAAAAAAGTAACTAAACATTCTTCCCAACTCTATAACAACTAGTCAATCAATTGATTAACTAAAAGAATAAACTTGACCACTTGATTACATAATCTCAATCGAGCAATAAATTTACTTACCTCTTTTTGTAATCGTCTAAATTGTATAACAGGAATTTTCGAAGAAGATGATGATGAAGATGATTCGACTGTTTCACTGGAATCACTACGACTCAAAATCGATTGATTTTCATGCTGACTAGAAGACGATTTCTCTTTATTCATTTCAGTTTCACGGAAACTTGTTAAAACACCACGACGTTTACGTGAATAAGCTAAATTCAAAAAATTTATGGAAAAAAGAGAGGGAAGAAGATTACGATGAGTAGGATATCAATAAAAGTTATTTATAATATAAGTGAGTGAATAATGCACCAATTTTGAAATCTAACTAGTTTGATCGTAAATCAGTTGAAGTAGAGCAGAAAATTTTATTGCTTTCTCCTTTTTCAGATCTGGTCGTTATAAATTACTTTAGAAACAATCATCTATACTACTACTGTGGTGTGAGCTACTTATAAGTAGTATATGACGTGAGTGTCAACGTAATGTCTGGCAGCGGAAGATAGGGGAAGATCAAGAAAGGAAGAGTTAGAAAACAATGGAATTTGTATGAAACGCATGAATAGTGACAATGGATTGATGTTTTGCAACAGGAACAGTCCAGTTCGATAGGATAGACTGATATTTCGCAAATGAACGATTTACGATATGGTTTTCTGATTTTACTGAGTAACTCTGTAATTTTCGCTAAATACAATTTGTTTGTCCTCACCTGTGTTCTTCTTCACTACACTACTACTCTCATAGATTAAGACGTTAAAACTGAATGGAAAAGTAGTATATTTATGGAGTAGATGATATTTACAAATAAATAATAAAACCTGTACACCTTATCTTTAGATTTCTATTCGTACCATAAGTAAATTGTTAACTGTATTCTTTCATATGTCTTCTAATAGTCTAGTAGTCACTTTGATTGGTTCATAATTTAAGATTTGATACTTTTCTCTTCGGCAGGAACATTGAAAGTAGTATCTACCACATTAATACTACTACTCACACTACTACTACTCAGTCAGTCAATTAACAACAACGTAGAACTTCATACATAAGTTTATCAGTTCAAGTTGCCATACCACAGTAGCACACAGAGATGTAATTGTCAATTCAAATCCCTATTCGATAACTTGAGACTCATCCAAATCACTAGCGAGACCTTATTCTCACGTCCCAGTTAACAGCACACGCCATCCGCACTATTTTCGGATAAGACCCACCCAGATCCGCAGGCCACGCTGCCCTTGACTTCATAAAAAATGACAGTCTCAAGCTCTCAACCGCTAAGTATGAACGAGACTATCATCGTTTCACATTCAGGTTGCCAGATACATACATGTACTGGTGTTTCTCAACTTTTTTTGTTACATAAACCAAGATAAGTTATCATATATCATATGTGTATGTGTTAGCCATAGCTTAAAAGAAAACAAATGATTTCAAGAAAGAAATCGGCGAAAACATAACAAGGACAAATGAAAGAAAATCATGAAAAGAATTCTCTAACAATTTATTGCTAACATTTTTTTCCCGTGTACGTATATGTGTGGACACAGTAAAAATATCATTGATACAAGTCGATAAATCAGTAAAAATGTTACACATACATATATGCATATATACATAGCCTACATTTCTATCCCATTCCCTCTCTCTCTCTCTCACACACACACACACACATAAGCGAACACATACTCGTTCTCTCTCTCTCTACGTACATAGAAATTCTTAAAATTTCTATAGAATCTATAGAATTCATCTGTTTAATTTTCAAATTTAAAACACATGGTATATACATATATAAATATCTAGATACATTTGGTTAATTTACTGAACAGATGTAATTGTACTTTATCGGTTGAACACTACTTCTAGACTAGTTGTAAATTAACACTAGACTAAAGTAAAACATTGAAATCATAGAACTAAATATAGAATTCATCAATAAGAAATGTGTTTTTACTTTGGTCGTTTATTTGGTCATGGTATACTACTGAAATGTGTAAAAAATATTCATTTAGGTAGTATAAGACTAAATAGACAAACAAACGCACAAACGAAACATTGTGCTTTACATTAGACTGACTTAGGTGCCATGCTATTTCGAACTAGTCATGATGAAATTGAAACTACACATGTAGTAGTAGTAGTAGTAGAACTAGCTGTAGACAAATTCATCAGCTAAGACGACATCAGTTGGACAGCGTAGGACATCTTATAAGTTGGAGAAGTTTGTAGTCAGTTGACTAGTATCATGTTTAACTAGCAGTCTAATGATAATCAAATTCTATCGATCGAGTTGCCCATGGTCACTAGTCTGAGTGAATCAACTCCCGACAGAGTTATGCTGAGAAGTAAGTTAATGGTTAGGAGTCATTGTGTGATAGATGGACAAATTTCAGGTTGAACAGTAAATTTTATTCAGCCGGACTAAAAAGAACTTGACAAATAGGATATTGATCAGTTACACATTTTTGAAACCATGAATCGATCAATGTTAGACAACCATTAGAAACCTGGAAGCACTGGGACTCCTCATGGTTTCAAAAATGTGTAACTGATCAATATCTTATTTGCCAAGGTTCGAATCCTGTGGGGTGCAGGAGTCGTGGATGCGCACTGCTGATGAGTTCCATACCAGGACGAAACGGCCATCCAGTGCTTCCAGGTTTCTAATGGTGGTCTAACATTGATCGATTCATGGTTTCAAAAATGTGTAACTTAACAATCTTCACAACCCACAAATGCAAACTGATCAGTTAATTTTTATGTCTGTGTTCTAAGGGGAAAGAGTTAACTGAAGATTTACTTGAAAGTGGTCAGTCTAATCACCTGCAATAAAATTGACGAGGAGAGGAACTCAGAGGTAAGATTGAAATTAAATCATTTTTAACCTAGTTCAATTCATGATTGACAGTAGGTCTTACATTATCGAAAATCCTATTTGGCACACTGTGGGATATGAAAATTCAACTTAACAGTTTTCAACAACAAAATAATTAATTTATTTTACCCAAGTACTGCTAAAAAGCTAAAGCAAGTGGTTTTTCTTAGGAAGTCACGCCCTGAACTATAAACTCACAGGTCTAATCCACAAAGTAGTAGAACGGAGTTAAGAAATGCAGTGTTATGGTAGCTGCTAACCAGCAATATGTTCATACGCCATTTGTTTCATCTGAATCCTTGAACCTATTTGCACTATTGGTTGTGAATGAGAGTTTTCCAACTCTCTTAGATAGATCCTCTGTACTCCGCAATCTGGTTAAAGAGCCGAACACTAAATTTTCGTCCCTTCCATTTCTTAAACAACACCTCTGCGTCAAGAAGGTAGTGAGTAGGACCTCTACCTAGTAATGGCTATATATACGTGCCTATAAGATGAAAATTGAGAAAGGAAGAGCCGACTCTCTCAATCTCAACCGTATAAGGGCGTTGGGGAGCCTTCAATAATTATATGAATTAATCTAGTACAGTCTAGCGTTGTCTTTATTTTATTAACAGAGGCTTAAATATACAGTTCGGCCTATGCACTATCAAAGGTAACTTAGTAAGTAAGCAAGTAAGTAAGTAAGTAGGTAAGTGCATAAGTAAGTAAGTAAGTAAGTGCATAAGTAAGTAAGTAAGTAAGTAAGTAAGTAGGTAAGTAAGTAAGTAAGTGCATAAGTAAGTAAGTAAGTAAGTAAGTAAGTAAGTAAGCTAATATACATTTGAGTTCATTGATAATCAACAACTTGGTCTACAATTGCACTAATATGATTATTCAAGGCACTACTTTCCGATTTATAAAATTATACAAGTTATAACCATTAAAATTTTATCTGTTGTATTGTTTAACTTTCTATTAGATAAAATTTAAAATGTAAACACCTGTGAATTTTAAAACAAATAAAGGAATGCTGAATAAATTTAATAAAAAATATATATATTGTGTAAACTTATACAATACAGATTAAAAACAATATCTATTTTTCTAATGAATAACGTTTTTGAAAACAAATAACCTGAACTGTACAACCATCAGTAGTAGTAGTAGTAGTAGTAGTAGTAGTAGTAGTAGTATTTCGATTGTAGTTATCATTACAGTCGAGTAGGTGAATTTCATTCTACTTGGAATTCGTCAGCTGGATTCATTTTTAACGCGATATTGATGTTCATGCTGCTGAAACTCAGATTTATTATCTTTCACTTCAAAATCAGTCAGTCAGTCACTTACAACGTAGAACTTCGTACATACGTACCTACGTCAGTTCAGGTTACCATAACACATTAGCACTGAAACGCAAAAGTCACTACAAATCCCCTAGTGGTAATGTAAATAATTAGGGTTTGAAGATATGATTCAAGAAGTATAATTCAGTAAGATAAATTTAGAAAGAGAAAGGTTACTAGTAGGTTACTAGTAGGTTACTAGTATTCGATCATAGATGTTTAAGAAGCATTGCTCGTATATTGTGGGACACCCGTATAAGCAATGCTGTCGTTAGGAAAGGATGGCAGATCTATTGATGAAGTGGTGAAACTTCATCAGTTAAGGTGGTTGAGACATGTGTTACGTATGCCTAACCACCGACTGCCACGACGAGCAGTGTTATGAGGTGTAGGAGTAGGTTGGAAGGTTAGGGTTGGCCAAACCAAAACATGGCACAAATCAATGAAGTCACTGACAAGTGGACTGAGTCATGTTGGTAGATGTAGACTACCTGGTTGAGGGCCGCGAGACGAAAGTCATCAATGGTTAGAGACCTCAAACGACATGGCTCAAAATCGTTTGCAATGGCGCAAGTGCATCCATTCTTTGTGCTCTCTCGAATACTAATCTTCTCTACCTTTGTCTTTCTAACCTAATCTCACTGAATTATATTTCTTGAATAATATCTTCGAACCCTAGTCTTCTTCATTACCATTAATACCTCCACTATGTTTATCACTATGGGATTATTTATCCCCATCAGCTTGAGAAATTTATATAAACGTGCTATCGCTCGACCCTCATATGCTAATATGCAAAAGACGTAACTCGTAACCTAGCAAAACTCTCATGATTGATAATCGAAGAATGTGAATTACGTCTATTCAGATATACTTCTTTAATTCTATTAAATTCTGTACATCAAATGTTTCATTAGAACTTCGATTGTTGGTGTTACAACCTGCTACTGATCAAGGACAATAATGTATTCTGTGTCACATCGAAAAGCCTGGAGAAATGTTAGTCCAAATTGAATCCTATCAGTGTACATAACTTACTTTCGCGAAGGCTTCGAAAAACAACTTTTTATCCAAATCTTCATTATTTCCCACAAGTTGTTCCGTGTACTTCTACAAAATCAACAGGCAATAAACAGCAAGGAACACTTTAACTGAATATCTGTTTGAACCGGTTATCGAACATTGACAATAAATTACACGGATACATCACGGAGGCTCAGTATTTTTGACACAGACGAATCACTTAATAAAAATCGATGATCAAATAGCAATATGTTTCCTTATAGTTTGATGAGTAAAAATGAAAACGGTCAGATACAAATAAACTGAGTTATAACACATCATTGATTCACATTTCTTGTCATGGTAATATCATACAAATATCAATCACAAATCACATTGTTATCAAAATTATGCCGAACAAATGATCACTTCAATCTAAATTTCTAGCATTTTTCAACCGCACTTCCAAAACAATTAGTATATTTTGACGCCAGCATATAAAATCAATGTTAGTGATGTGATAATAAAGTGGAAGGAGCCTCAATAAATTGACTTACTGTAAAGGAAAACATAAGACCATTTATATCAGCTGCCAGTTGCCTTGATTTCTAGTTTAAATGAAAAACAATGATACAACATAAAAAGTGGTGAATATCTGTGAAAACAATGTGAGGAATTTCACCTCTACCTAATCTATGTTGAGCTATGTAAAATGAAAATCAGTGGAATTGATCTGCTTCGAAATACACATATGTAGTAACGATAAATTAACATCGGTTTAGTAAAAAATTTTTGTCTGAAAGGTATGCTTCACTTGACTATCACAGTGTATGCAGTTAAAATGAAAGCGGTACAGTCAGAAGTGCGATTATTTGCTGATAAATCACACATTGTCTTTCAGCAAACACAGCCTAGACTGTGGCTGAAATACAAAAGAGTTATTCATGATGTTGCCTTGAAATTGAAATATCTGGTTTTATTGTAGTGAAGGAGAACATAGGTGAGGGCAACCAAATTCTATTAAACAAAAATTACAGAGTTACTCAGTAACATAGGAAAACCATATCGTAAATCGTTAATTTGCAAATCTTCAATCCATCATCAATCCATTGTCTGACATTTCACTATTCATGCGTTTCAAACAAATTCTGTTGTGCTCACATTCTTCCTTTCTTGATCTTCCCTCATCTTCTGCTGCCAGACATTACGTTGAAACTCACGTCATATACTACTTATAAGTAGCGCGCACCACAATAATACTGGCTTTAATTTAACTTATTTGCTATCAACGTTTAAAAGAGGAATATAGTTGGAGTACTTATCACCGAGTACAGGAACTTGAAGTCAAATAACGGCTTTATTCGTAACTGCCTCTAATCATGATTCACCTAATTTATTGGTCATATCATATGCAGATAGCATAACAAACGATAAACATATTGCTTCAGTGATTGAAGCGCACTACGTCATATTTCATTTTCTGAAATAATATCACGTTACTGCAACCAACGATACTGACAAACCGATATGACCTCAAAAGAGCTCTCTTGATTAGAAACATTAGGCACAGACCGGAACCTGAGAACATCACTGCAATAAAACTGATGCTAACTCCCACTTATGTCTCGGAATTACGATGTGTTCACGCAATAATCAGTTATTATTCTGCGTTTGTTACTTTTAGTGCCTGATATTCGCGCTCCATTGAATTGTGTATTGCAGATAAACAGCACTTCAATTTGGACTAAGGAGTGTGACGAGGCTTCCGGTAAACTCCAGTACATAATTAGCTCGTAATTATTACTAACACACTACTTTCCATCCATGCCAACCATTGTAGCAACAAACGCTACAGCTTATGGCCTAGGTGCTGTGATTTCATATCAGTTTCCAGACGCAAGAGAAAAGCTGTTATGTATGCATCTTGTTCACTAACCCCAGCAGAAAAGAAGTACAGCAATATAGAGAAAGAGGCTCATGCTCTTGTGTTTGTTGTTCGTCGTTTCAACAAGTTTCTGTACATTCGAAGATTCACACTCCTCACAGATCACAAGTCTCTGTTAGCAGTATTCGCTTTTTAATGTGGCATTCCAGCTCGGTCTGCAAATCATCTTCAGCGGTGCGCCTTGGTGCATTTGGGGAATGATTTCGAAATCCAATATCGACGCACTATACAATTCAGTAAGGCAGACGCTTTGTCACGACTCATTGATGATAAAGTGGCGGCAGAGGAAAATATGATAATCGCACATATGTCATTAGAAGACCACGCAGAATGTTATCCGACAACCGCGATTCGCACATTTCCTGGGTCTTTAAAATGCGACTCGGATTGAGACGATCAAGACGACAATGAAAAAGACCACTAATAGTTGAGGGTACAAGTAGTTTAATTGTTTGGTAAAACAGTTGTTCCAGTGGTGGCATTCATTATGCATCATAAACGACTGTTTGATGTTTGGTAAAAGAGCGGTTGTGCCAGAATTCATTTGTGCAAAAGTGCTGGGACAATTCATTCTGGGTCAATCAAAGGTTCGGAGAATGAAGTCCATAGCCAGATGTTATGCTTACTGGCCTCTCTTGGATGAAAATATCGCGGCGTTAGTTTTATAATGTATGCGTTGTCAGCAAGCGGCAAAGACGAATACCGAAGTTCTACCGATTTCATGTCTCGAAACTGATCACCCTTGGTCTAGCATACACGTTGACTTTGCTGGTCTACATAACGGATCAATGTAATAATTTGTGGTCGAAAACTTTTCAAAATGTACAAAAATCAGCGTTGTAGAGCCACTCACGACATCTTAGTCAATACAGCTCTTCACCGAAATTTTACCGCGAAATGGCATATTAGATATTTTGGTAACTTATAATACGACTAGATTTACCTAAGCTCAGTTTCAAACTGTCTGTCAACCGCTAGCCATCAAACACTTACACTCGCCACGAAAAAAATTGCAATCTAGTGGACAAGCAAAAAGGTAAAAAGATATGTTGGAAAGAGCATTTGCAATTTAAAAGGAATCTCCGTAGACCCTTCGTGTCTACTGCCGATCTCAAGCCCGGGTAAAGGATGATCGGGCTAGTCATAGTGTTGTCGCCCTCATCTCAACTATAAACTCACTTGTAAAACAACTATAACCAGAAGAAATAATTCAAACCATTTCAACACTGAAGAACAGCGAAATAGGCGGGTAGATCACTTTCAGGAACTCTTGAATAGACCAGCTCCATTGAACATGCCACCAAGTAAGCAGCATCTACGGACCTCTTAAATAACGTCGACGCACATTAAATTGAGGAGATCAGTATGGTCATCAGACGAATCAAAGCGGCAAATCAGCAGTAGCAGACAATACTCCAGCAAAGGCGCAGAAAGCAACTGAGGAAATATTTCACATCCTCTTAATGAATATTTTGGATTAATAATGCTCAGGGCAAGCCAGGGAAAGCAGCAAATCTTCCTCTCGACACCCAGTTTGACACATTTAACTTGTCAAAAGCCTTATCACGAGAAATTCAGTAAAAATCTGATCTCCGTTGCAGAAGGTATCTTCAGCAACAAACTGTTCGCCTTGTCTGAAGTTTCGGTCTTAGAACACGGTGAACAACAGTTAAGATGCAATTCAACCGCAGGAGCGCACGCTTTTAAAAAAGGGAGTAGTGGTAATGACACTAGATCCTCAGAACTCGCTTGATGAAGGCTTTTTTGGATTTCATGTTTTCGTGCATGGACTGATCAGCTGACTTTCGATCGTATTTACCACCACAAAAAGGTTGAGCTGTGGTTCAGTGCCGTGTTATTTCAGTGTGACGTTTTATGCAACTGCCAGTGAAGTCTCTTTGAAAAATAAATAAACTCTGTTCTTGTGCTTCCTCTTTGTGATCAACGGATCAGAGTAGCCTATCCTGAAGCCGGTTCATTGTCTCTTTCGCTTTTATCGACGAGGGCGAATACTTCACAGTTTTTGGCATATTTAGTGACAAACAAAACATAATACTGTTTTTCGAATATGCAAGAACAATCTGTAAAATTTTCGACAGTGTCTGTTTAGAATCACATGTAGGCCATACTAATCCGTGAACTGATCAACAATTTACATCGATCAACAAACCCTTTTCATTTGTCGATCGTTTTTTTCAATTGCATGGAATGCTTCGTTCTTCGAATAGATATCAACATTTTTACATATTTCATTTTGCATTACGGGGTTGTGAAGATTGTTAAACTACGCATTTTTGAAACCATGAATCGACCATTGTTTCAAAAATGTGTAACTTGACAATCTTCACAACCCTGTAATGCAAATGACCTGTGCCCACTAGTGACTGGTTTTGTGACGAATCTTTTCCGAGTTCTAGTGGGAAGATGTTACCATTGAAGTTCAACCCGTTCGGGTGTAGGCAGTGTCTACCGAAGACTGTGTATGAGGTTGCGCAACTCCGTGAATTGATCAAGTTAGACACCAACACCGTTAGATACCGGCTCAGTGGTCTAACGGTTAGGGCGTTCGCGCATAATACCGAAGGTCCTGGGTCCGAATCCTGCGGGGTGCGGGAGCAGTGGATGCACATTGCTGAGGAGTCCAATACCAGGAAGAAACGGCCGTTCAGTGATTTCAGGATTCTAATGGTCGTCTAACATTGGTTGATTCATAGTTTCAAAAATATTTCGTCTCAACATTTACACCTGCAAAACATATTTCACCGAACAACATACTACACGAAAAGTACGTGAAGTCTAAATACTTTCTTATTAGATAACTTACATTGTTCGAAACCTCTCCTGAACTACTTATGTTTGATAAACAGCACAGTTGCTTTTGAATGGGTGATGTAGTTTCCGATCCGCAAGTTACCTGATGTTGGTTCCGTTCATCCGAAAGATACTTCCTAAAAGCTGTAATGCAAATAGTAGGTATTTTGTATTCAATTTTCCGGTGTATACAATGATTAGGCTTTCTGATTCCTGACCGATATAATGGCTAGCATTGAACTCATTATTTTTCAGAAACGTGTTCGGTAATAAGATTTCTTGTTGATCAACTAGTTTTCGATGCTCCTTCACTCACTGACATCGCATATTTTCATTCATGTTTCTTAGTGTATAATAGTGGTTTCAGGTAAACAAAACCATTTCTTTGAAACTTTAAACTAGAGAACTACGATATACAAAAGCATATGTGAAACATATAAATTCCACTTTTCACAGATTGAAGGTTCAATAGCATTAATTTTCAAACAAGTCAGAATAAAGATATTCTTTTCCCAATGTCATCATTAGTGATGCGATTTTAATTCAAATCTAACTAGCCAATTTTCCGAGAAGTACACATGGATGACAAATTTGCACACGTGACGTTTTCCTCATTTAAGCTAATTGGTGAAATCCCATTACTTGCAACAATGAAGTAATTATCGGCTATATACTTTTCAGCATGATAACTGTCAGTTTGATATATTTGATAAATGAACAGAAATACCTCTCATAAGGACGATCAGTACGATTATGTTACTGATAAATTGAAGAAAACCAGGTCAACAATTCTTGAATGTTCGTAAATAGTTCAGAAAATTGTTTTTTCAATTACAAATACTGACCAAAATAAAACACTGTGAAAGCTACCTTCAGATACCACTTGACGACCGATAAGCCAACCGAGAACACCATATTTTTCAGACGTCGACTGTGAGGCTTTCAGAAATGATGAATGTAATGACGCAGCTGTCACATAAATCTCAGGGAACAAAATAAATCCAGGGCTGACCCGTGTATAACTGAAGAAATAAAGTCCAACAATCAGTCAGTAGCAAATCAAAATTAACAGAATAAAATTTGTATCTATTCCATTCTCAAAAATTCAGTGAAAGCAAACACACAGTCATTTAAAATTATATAATCCATTCGTTGACGGTGATAAACATTTCAGAACATGCAGTCGAAAAATCGCTTTATAGAAAATGCTCTAATTGAAGTTGACAAACACAGAACATTTGAAATACATATTCTTCGGGGGGTGGGAAGATATAACGTTGAAGTTGTTACAACATTAGTATGTCAAACTATTCATTTCCTACTGAACAAAATCATATGATCACCAATAACTGAGCTCTATAGAAAAGCTAGTGTAAAACGCCACATCACCCGTTTTTAATGTACAATGTATGTGTTGGTACTATTCTTCAGGTGATTGGCAGCAAGTATCACGTTACACATACGTCTAATACTAAAATGAAATGAGAACACTGGAAGACTACAGTAAATCTGATGTTGATGCTAGTTTTCAAAACACCGTTTCAGATCTCATGAGAATTAATATATATCTTTTAGGTTTATTCTTCAGAAATATAGAGAATATATGACTAAAAATGCAACTTACGACGTGTTTCTAAAAAGAAGTTTGTTCATTGACTGTAGGTAGCTTGTTATTTGATTATGGTAAACATTCATGAAGTAGTTATGCTCAGAAGGTTTCATCTGAAAAGGGAATGAAACTGTTTATTAAATCATATTTGTAATGACCGATTTGTTCGATCGAAGCAATGAATAGGAAATTTACTGTGTCCATTCATTTTGATAACTTCAAACGCGAATCAGTCATGTTCAATTCCATCGCAGTAAAACAAAGTGACCGTAATATGTGACTTCATCATCCTACACTAAGTCTACAGACAACAAAAAACACTGAATAAAATATTGTATTTACTGAATGATAATGTTTTCAATTCATCACTGTTTAACTTGTTTGACTATATTTATAATATCGTTCACAATCGCCCGTGATAATCATAACAATAGTGAGTGCGATCGTTATTTTTCTGTTAAACAATTTTCGATTATTCGTAACTTATTGCTATCATTTCATTATTTCATGAACCTTATTCCTAAAAATTGTACTAACTGTAGTTACTCTCTGGTCCTATTCATCGTTTAATAACTTCTGAATAAATGCTTGCTCACTCCCTTGTATCGACTTGCAAAAATACGTAACAATCAAACACTTAGGTGGATTCTAATTTCGAATTTATAGTTAATAGGAATAAGATTGTAGTGACGATTTTTTCAAACGATGCTTATTCACCCACCTCGTCAGCAAATTAACTAATCAAAAAAATGGCAAGATGTTATATAAAGTTGTACTTCTGAAGCTTACTTTATATGCTAGATCTCGGTTTTCTTTAGCAGGATGGGTGGTCAGTATCGAAATGGTAATTTTTTCAGCCTGAATAATGAAAATAATTGAATGTATTTCTTATAAACTAGACCTACTGATTGAAGAGCACGATTTTTTTTTTCTTCACTGATCCATAACTTTGATGACAAGGACCGTTTCAGTGTTTCCTTCGATTCGCTTATTGTTAAATTGACCTATTCAACATAAACAAATGAAACAATAGAAGAAACTGCCTAAACGGTGTGAATCAACAAAAAGATTATTGGAACATAATTATTAAGCAAATCATAGCATATGAATGATGAACAGCCATCTCATTATCGTTGTTGGCCAGAAATCGACGACTGACTGAATTGTAAGTAGTCCAATAAAATACTTTTGAGTAGCCGTAAAACGTCATAGCTTAACAGTTTTTTACCCAGTCATTTGAAAATTCAAATTAATTTTTTTTCTCCGAAACCGTACTACAGATTCATTGAAATGATTAGTCTGAAACAGCTCAGAGAAAATCATAAATAAGAAGCACTGTTTTATCAAAATACACTAACTCACTTCATTCTTTGTCATGTTATTTATACTAGGATATTCATAGCGTTCTTCCAAAATAGTTCGAAAATTTTCTCTTAATTCATCAATGCAACTTGTTGATGTTTTATCTAAATTTTTCGATGATGTACAATAATTTTTTTTATATTCACTCGTGGAATCCTCATAGAGAAAACGCAAATTATTGTTTTGACCAGAACCATCCATATATATTTGTAAGCAACAAAAATCCTTCAGTTCATCGCATGCATACAACCCTTTTCATAAACAGCATCCTTTCTAACTGGTTGCCTTGTGCTCATTTCTCGGATCAGCATAATTTATTTATGACACAACTTTTTTTTGGAAATAAGGTTCCAGAGTGTTTGCTTTACTCAACACTTCATCTATCGAGTTCATATCAGTACGTATCTACATTTGTACAATATCTGTCAACACCGAAAGATGTGGAACGCATCATTATTTAAGCAAACGACATTATTTTTTAAAATAGTTTGAGTCAGTTCACTTGTCTTCCATCAGTTAAAACATCAAATGCAGGTACGTTATCAGTCTCGAAAAAAAAAACAGTGATTCATATGTACTTACGATTAGAAACAGGATAAAACTCTCCGAAAATTTCATTCAAGGTACTTCTCATGTTGTACAAAAAACTGATAACTATCATGTTGTGTACGTTTCTGAAAAAATATCATTAAAAAAATCATGGTTTATCGCAAAATGCAATCTGTATTGGGACTTAAATTAACGGTATCCATATATAAATAGATTTTGTTTTTATTGATATGTTGATTGATCACCTATCACACATACGAATGATTACATATGAAAAATACCGAATGCCCCACTAAAATATTATATGCTAAACTAAACGTGAAAGCGTTTGAGATCCTAATGTGCTATGCTCATCTCACACTATGATACCTTCAATAAACTCTACCTAAAACAGTTCAGTTGTTGTATTGTGAATTTATGAATAATATATTTGAATGATAATTTTGTCAACTAAAATTCGAATGAGCTTCAGCGGACAGTACAATCATAAAAATATAAATTATAAAAGTAAATAATAGAATAATGTTTATGCTATTCCGATATACTGTTCTTTTCACATTGTAAATTGAGATGGTAACAAAGCATGAAATAAGTAGGATTTCATCTTTCGGAAAATCAACAAAGTTAGAAAAGACTGCATCGGTGGTTGCCTATGTGTGAGCTTGTGTAAGAAATAATCGAGGATTACATTTAAAAGCATGATAAGTCACTTTTTATTGTACAAAATGAATTCTGAAAACAAACAGACCACCTGCTTCGTGTATTTCTTATTGCATCTTGAAACTTCGTACAAGAACGTCGCAAAGAATCGAAGTCTTTCACAACAATTTCCGGAAGTTCGACAAACCAATAGTTGATTTCATCAAATAGACCGTCAAGTAGATCGCCCCATTTGATCTAGTCAAATTAGATCATTAAAAAAAAAACTAAAATGGATAATTTGTTTTTGTAGATATAAAGTTTTCTTTTTTATGCATCATTCAATTCAGCCTGCTCATTCGGATCTATTCATCTAAATGAAGCTTCATTCTAATACTGAATATTATTCAGTGATTATTCTTGCCTTACACACTTTTTTGTTAGGCTTATGGTATGCTAGCTCAAATTATCCCTAACATTTTGTTGGGAGTTGATTCAGAAGATTGAATTAGGCGTAAAACTCAATTAACTATCATCTTCGCAGTAAATCAATTCATATAGAGGCAAATAGGTAAGGAACAAATAACTGCTCTTAAAAATTATTTGATAGCACTAACTACCAATTTCTCTAGCGTTCAGTGATATATGCGAATAAACTAGGTATTGACAGTTCTTGTATTTACTACGATTGTTGAGACCAGCATCATCCAATGAAACATTAGAATTTAGATATCTCTAACAAAACGTCTCAACGTTATATCCACAGACCACCTAATGAAAGCACTGTCATCATCGGACCTGAAAATGGCTTGGATACATTTAATAAAGACTACAGCAAGGATGCAAATAAAGTTGCCTGTTTAGAATCTGATTCCAAATGTGACAGAACGACTTTTCCATACTGTTATACGATTATCACATTTTATCTTTCAAGTCTGCAACGGAAGCAGAAGAATCATGAATATTTTATGGTACTGTAATCATAGCATAACAGAGGTACTCTGAGTAAGCAAACAATTTTTATACGTGCACTAGTCTTAACTTACTATAGGACAGTTTTTATACAGATCACGAAAGGTGACAGTTCGCTTTTCAGGATTTACTGATAATGTCTAAAAAAAGCAGAGCGACAACATAAATATCACAGTCACTTATTCCTCGCATGATTCATAGACTAATATGAAATTGTTACTCACAATCGTGAGTGATTTCTAAACCAGAGTCTAATTTCTGTTTATTGTTCTTTAGTGGGAACTGCTTTAAGCGGAAAACATTCACTCTTATCTCATTCGTCTCACATTTTCTTTACAGCCTTATAATTTTATAGCTCACCACATGTTTTGGTAACTAGCTAGTGTTCTCCGCTAATAATAATATTGATTACGTACACCGTGTCATCTTTATTTAATCAACATCTGGAAGAACTCGTATTAGTATGGCAGCTAAGTTTCTAATATTCAAATGATTCATTTTTTCACACTCAGAAACTAACGATTCAGTATTCGTCAGCGTCAATTTCAACATTATAAGTTCCTGGACAACCCAACTTAAAGGGATTCGGTTGATAATCTCATTATATATTTACGAATTGTGATGTTAAGCGCTACTTAGTTGAATGATAATCACCATTTTTTGTTCAGTCTCATATTCAGTCTGTTTGACCTGTGAAATACTGTTGAATAATCAACTTCGTCTCACTCACGTTTTTCAATTCGGAATACAATTCGAAAACTCCATCCATCATATGTTTGTTTATCTCGTGAGCTCCAACATTTTGCAAATATTTAAAAATTACTTCCTTTTCATGTTCTTCTGTTTTGTCAGCCTGTTTTCGATGTAAACAGTACAGCATATAATTGATTGAATGAAACATCATCTTTATTTCAGAAATTGTTATGTTTTTACCAGTCTTAATAAAAAGAAATTACTACCATAAGAAGCTAAATAAATAGAGAAGTAGAGAAATTTAATGGACACATTTTATTGCTGTTTATTCAGCTTATCGTGATAGCTTACACAAAGTTGTATATACTCGAAGTTCATGACGATCGGCTCGTGTAAGTACAGCTGTTTAAAAAATATTTCGAAAGCAAAATATTCCAGATCCCTGAAACAAAGACTTCAGCAAACGACTGATTTGGGTAGCGAGCATTATCTTATTCGTTTGTAATGAAAAACTTTGTAAGTGGATAGGTTACTAACGGATTCGTCGAACTGCTCGGTCTGTAAATTAAAATCGTTAGTGCACAGATAAGAGATTTCTCAAACTGAAAGTAGATATTATGACGTTCAAATTTAACTGCGTATCTATGTTAAGTGATTCAAACAACAGTTTATGGGATGTCTCCAAATGTTTATGCTTTGTACAATTGTTGTTCGAACAATCAGGCAAAAACGTTGTGATTTTTTGATACCGAGAACGCACTTAGTAAAGGTCTTTAGTTTGTTGTTGAATTCTGCGATTTTGAATACTAACAGACTCTAATTGACTTTCAAGCTTTATTCTAGTGCTTAGCAAATACGGGTTATGTGAATGCTTGTAGAAAAATTTCTCTTCGCCTTATCAAGACTTATTAATGCAGTTAGCAGGCTCAGATTGATACAGCTTACCTTGTTTGAACCATCGCTGGTAAATGCATCAAGCGATCCTGGAGTGATCTGAAAAAAATCGCTCCTTTTAGAAATAATTCTAACGGAAAACGGTAAAGCTCAAGGCAAGTATATGAAATCCATTTATTTCCTGCCGATCATTGCGACTTAAGTCTAATTTTCGTAACAAAAGTACAAGCATACAATTTGATTGTGTTTGTATCGACTGACTAGCAAACTATATGATCAGATCAGCAGCACTGTTTGTAAATATCAGTGTTTAAATATCCTAAATCATCTTTTTATATTAATATGCCTTTTATATTGAAGATTGTAGTTGACAAAAAGTAAAATCTGCTTCAAACATAAGGCCAGAACTAATTTTCAAGAGAGTTTGCAGTGAAATCGCTATACCTGGAGATCTATTTGTTGGAGTATCTACGAATATTTATTTGTTTATTGTATTGCATTTGTAATGTTCTGAAACCAATTATAAATTTAGAAGTAAATTTAGCACGTTATTAAATGAAAGATATACCTCCTGTAAACGTACATAAATAATTGGTTTGTTCAGTTGTATATTACTAGGAACAAGGTTCATGGAGAATAAAGGTGTTGTTCCATTTTGAAGTAACAATCGCAAAATCAAACGAGTAAGGTAGTGTTGCCAATCACCAACAAAATTTTCTTCGATACGGCGAATCTCATTTAGGTCTGATGACAATAACCACCCATTAAAAAGCAATGTCATCAGTTCTTGGATTTTCGTGTCCTTCTTGACCAACTGTCTTTCCATTGAACGGGTTTTATTGCAAGATTCGTAGTATACCTTTGCACGTTCTATACCCGGAAACGTTGAATTTCTCACTTGAAATGAAATTAATTAGGAAAGAAATGAAATCATTGGATTCACATAGGAATCAAAGCATGGCAAAAATGAAATCTCGGATATGTCCAAGTTTTCTCATGATTTTATTTTATCTCACGAATTATTCATCATGAATATGCATGTGCAATAGTATACGAATGGTTGTTTAAGTCTTTTAGGGATGGACTTTTAGAAAGCCATTATTTTGAAGATGTATTGTGGAGCAGTGGTTATAATTTTACAGTCCTCAATTCAATGTGATGCTCTGCATTGGTTTTGTGCAAAATACTTGAAATTCCTATAATAGAGACATAACGGGTTTAGCCAAAAAATCATCAAACCTTCACTGCTTATGAAATCGAGAAAATGTCTTCATAAAAGACTATTTTGTCGCTGTATATATTCACTGAAAACACATTCTTACTCAAAATCCTAGTCAGTGCGATTAGGTGAGACGACATACACTGCACTTAGTAATTCGAACTGCTGAACTGTATCGCGTGACTTATTTTGACATATACTTGGAGACAGTAGTGAAACAATTTGTAGTAGTGGTTCATCGTCATTGGTTTAATTGCTGATCCGTCTCACATTCGTTGCTGGTTCACACTGGCACAACACGTAGGATGAAAATACAGCGACTTTCCAGTCTTATACAGTGTTTCATAAGTTGAATTGTCAAGTCAAAATACTACTGAGAAGACTGAGGCAGGCTCGATAGATTGCATTTAGCAAACTTACACTCTTAGTCAATTAAAAACGAAAACATCACATTAAACACTCTATTCGCACACCATCTTTCAGTCCTGACTTCCAACGCTCCAGCCTTCTTCCATTCCTGCTGTTGCTTCCTTTACTTCCTGTCGATGCTCTATTTATTTCTTGATTTTGCTCTATTTGCTTTCCGTTTTCCTCTTCTGACCGTGAGACTTCTTCTTTCACGTCCATTCTTATACTACTTATATCGTTCGTATAAGTAGCACACACCACACTACTACTCTAATGTATAATTTATTTGAGAGTAGATGAATTTGTGAACCGACTAATGAATAGACGATGTACATTGTTATATGGCGAAAACTGTGCATATTCACACAATAAATAACAAAGTTATTATAAGCATTAAATTGAAGAAATCTGCAGCATGCCTCATCGTTTATCAATAGACATCATTTTAGGTGCATTTGCTCACGACATGTGTCACACGTTGCAAAAAACATTTATCCTAAAAAATATATGTTTGGATGTTGATCACTGATTTTGATTCGGCCAACTTTGTGATGCTGTTTGAACGACCATTAAAAACCCATACTTTAAATGCTAGAACTACTACTTTTGTTGTAATACTTAATGAACTGTGTTGTCTGATTTCGACCAAATTAGTCAAACAACTCTGTGTTCTAGTTTATATAGCTTTGTCAAACTGCGAAATCATAACAATTATTATAAAACGATAAATAAAGTGGAAAATATCATCACACATACTCTGAGACTCATCGAAATTACTTAACTAACTATCACACTACCTATTTTCGACACTCGAATTCACCATTATCAGCCAGTAGTCAGTATGCTCTCACTATATATGAGCATTTTCATTCCCACGTTGGTTATCGAATAACGACCAGAAGTTCAAAATAAGAAGTAATCTATCAGTATAAATTCGAAACATGTACTTCACAGTCCAGGCAGGGAACGTTCACTCGGACAATACACAAATTTTACGAAATTGAACAACATAATGAAATCAATATCAAAGAGTTATTGAGACTCACATATCTGAAGGATAACATTTTCTGGAAGAGTCTGTGAGGGATTGTGAGATTCACCAGATACGTGTTTCTGGCAAACATATTTTTCAAAGTCATCACAGATTTTGTTAGTTTCAGAAGCCAAATCATTATCCGTAGAACAATCACTGTCACACTCTTTGGCTTAGTAACAGAATGAACATAAACGAATACTAAAAGTAGCTCTTATTTTCTCAGTAATGAAGACAATAACTTATCAAGGTGAAAACATGGTAATAAGATAATTAAACCGTTATCGTATGAAAATCACTTATTTTCTAGATGAGCATAAAGGTGGAGATTGTAAAAGAAAGCGAAAAAATAGGAGAAGGATCACTTACATGTTTTCCGATCACGCCATGTTGTAATATTTGTTGAGACTATTAAAATAGAGAATTAAGGATTTTGTTTACAGTCAAGTGATATGAATGTTTCATTTAAATTCATAACATCATTCACGAAGCTTTATATGGATGACACTTTTCAAAAATCATTAGCGAACACAGCTATTTGAATGAAGTAAATAATAAAGCTGATGAGTGGTACTTGTTGTTAATCAGTTAAGCTAGGCAATAGGCAAAGATATGGGTGAACTAAATGACATTTATTTTATTTTGACAAGTTTCATGTCAAGATTTTTATGCCTTTGTGTATGAGATTTCACATTCAATATAATCATAGCACTTTCGACTGTACAATACCTTGCTTTCCTCTACTTTATTCTGCTTTCCATTCAGACGAGTCTATTTTTATTGATAATATATAATAAATTTATTCCGAATGACAACTTCTTTCTTATATCATAACTAATGTTTCACCATATCTTTCCTCGTTACTAACAATCAATTGTGAAATCGTAACTTTCACAACGCTGAACTATTCAAGTCGACCTTTCATGCAATCGATGGCAAAGAATATATTTCTTTACTAAACATTATATATTGGATTGATATAGGTAGGTTGTCAATAATCTCTGGACTTTTTAATTATACTTTCCGTGCATCAAGCCTCTGTCCATGGATAATAGGACAAGTGTTCCAATATTTAACAATGACCAAGGAAATGTTTTCTGGATTTTCACCTCAGTGAATTCAATTTTAAAAATCAACTGATCTAAAAATTACATTTGAATACACTTCATGACTTCTCCCTCAAGCATATAAGATGAGGGATAGCGAAGATATCTATGATAATGCTTTATATACCATCAACCAAATTGATGAAGTACGAAAAGCTGGTGGTCTTTAAAATGCAAATAAAGATAGAATGAGTATACGGGCCAGATAATCTACTAAACTAACATTCAAACTAAATTTAATCATTTGAGAAATTAACTATCATAAACAGAATATAAAAATGCAAACATCAAAAAGTTATTACGTTTTATTAAAGGATAAACATACTGTTGGGCATTTTCTTCGAAAAGGTTACGAGTAAAACTGTTCCTAATAAAATGACGCATACTGAACTAAATAAAACAACCGCTGTGATTATTTTCTGTCGTTTGGATAGATTTGAAATATGGATCATCTCAAAAGAGGTACTGTGAGAGTATTATTTGGGATGCTTCCGATATATATATATATATATATATATATATATATATATATATAACTCCGCCAGTAGAACCTAAGGTGCTACTGCCGGTCTCAAGCCCGGATAAAGGAGGAGGGTTGGACATAGGGTTGGCGACCCCATTCCGTTGAAATCTCACTTGCAAATAAAACGCTAACCAGAAAAAATAATTCAAACCATTTCAACTCTGCCCTGGGAGTTGGAAGAAGAATTATGACGTCTCGTGATGAAAGCCGAGTTCCCTCGGAAGTCACGGGGAAGATGCCTCTTCTGACAACCAGAGCAACCATTCCTCTAGGTACATGGAACGTTCGTACATTGTGGGAGACTGGAAGACTATTTCAAGTTGCGGCAGAAATGAAAAGATACAACCTCGAGGTGCTCGGCATCAGTGAAACACATTGGACACAAGTAGGACAACTGAGACTAGCTTCAGGGGAACTGCTGTTATACTCTGGTCACGAAGAGGAAAATGCTTCACATACACAAGGAGTTGCATTGATGCTGTCCAAACATGCACAAAAGGCACTAATAGGATGGGAATCTCATGGGCCGAGGATCATTAAAGCATCCTTCAAAACAAAGAAAGCGGACATTACAATGAACGTCATCCAATGTTATGCACCTACCAACGAATACAGTGACGACGATGAAGATCAATTCTACGAAAGGCTGCAGTCAATCGTCGATAAATGTTCACCAAAGGATTTGACGATTATAATGGGAGACCTGAATGCCAAGGTTGGAATGGACAACACTGGATATGAAGACATCATGGGACGACATGGACTGGGAGAAAGGAACGAAAACGGTGAGAGATTTGCAAACCTATGTGCCTTCAACAAACTGGTCATCGGTGGCACAATATTCCCGCACAAACGCATTCACAAAGCCACATGGATTTCACCGGACCGCACTACTCAAAACCAAATTGACCACATCTGTATCAACAAAAAGTTCAGAAGGACCATGGAGAATGTGAGAACCAAGAGAGGAGCTGATATAGCTTCAGATCACCATTTGCTGATCTCCAAAATGAGATTGAAGCTAAAGAAGCACTGTACAACGGGGCAGACAACATCACAGAAGTTTAATACAGCCTTTCTTCGGGATACCGTAAAACTCAACGAATTCAAGATAGCCCTCACCAATAGGTTCCAGGCCTTCCAGGATCTACTCAATGGAGAGGAAGCAACATTGGAGAACAATTGGAAAGGGATTAAGGAGGCAATCACTTCAACATGTCGGGAGGTCCTCGGTGGCAAGAAGCACCATCACAAGGAATGGATCTCTGTTGATACTCTTGCAAAAATTGAAGAAAGGAGGAAGAAGAAGGCAGCAGTGAATGTCAGCCGAACAAGAGCAGAGAAAGGTAAGGCGCAAGCCGACTATACAGAAGCAAACAGGGAAGTGAAGAAGAGCATCAGAGCTGACAAACGAAAATATGTGGAAGATCTAGCAATGACGGCGGAAAAGGCTGCAACAGAAGGAAACATGAGACAACTGTACGAAACAACAAAGAAGCTCGCCGGAAACTATCGTAAACCAGAACGACCAGTGAAAAGCAAGGAAGGGAAAATAATCAGCAACACTGACGAACAGCGAAATAGGTGGGTGGAGCACTTAAAGGAACTATTGAATCGACCAGCTCCACTGAACCCACCCTACATCAAAGCAGCATCCGAGGACCTCCCAATTAATATTGGCGCACCTACGATTGAGGAGATCAGTACAGCCATCAGACATATCAAGAACGGCAAAGCAGCAGGAACAGACAACATTCACGCAAAGGCAATGAAAGCAGATGTAGAAGCAACTGCGAAAACATTTCACATCTTCTTCAAGAAGATTTGGGATGAGGAACAAGTACCATCAGATTGGAAAGAAGGATACCTCATCAAAATACCAAAGAAAGGCGATCTCAGCAAGTGTGAGAACTAGAGATGCATCACTCTTCTTTCAATACCAGGCAAAGTCTTCAACAGGGTATTGTTAAACAGAATGAAGGACTTCGTAGACGCACAACTTCGAGATCAACAGGCCGGATTTCGTAAGGATCGATCATGTACTGACCAAATTGCTACATTACAGTTCATTGTGGAACAATCAATTGAATGGAACTCACCACTCTACATCAACTTCATCGACTACGAGAAAGCGTTCGATAGCGTGGATAGGGAAACACTGTGAAGGCTTCTTCGACACTACGTGTGCCTGAGAAAATAGTTAACATCATACGGAATTCTTATGATGTTTTCAACTGCAAAATCGTGCACGGAGGTCAGCTGACAGACTCTTTTGAGGTGAAGACCGGAGTCCGGCAAGGTTGCTCACCCTCACCCTTTCTCTTTCTCCTGGTCATCGACTGGATTATGAAGACGTCGAAATCTGGAGGGAAGCACGGTATCAACTGGACAGTTAGGACGCAGCTGGACTATCTGGACTGCGCAAATGACCTGGCTCTTCTATCGCGCACTCAACAACAAATGCAAGAGAATACGACCAGTGTAGCAGCAGCCTCTGCAGCAGTAGGTCTCAACATACATAAAGGAAAAAGCAAAATTCTCCGATGCAACACAACATGCACCAACCGAATCACGCTTGATGGAGATACCTTGGAGGACGTTAACACCTTCACATATCTAGGCAGCAACATCGACGAGAAAGGTGGATCGGACGCAGATGTGAGGACGCGGATTGGCAAAGCGAGGGCTGCATTTCTACAGTTGAAAAATACCTGGAACTCCAAACAACTTTCAAACAAAACCAAAATCAGGATTTTCAATGCAAATGTCAAGACAATTCTACTGTATGGAGCGAAAACATGGAGAACTACCAAAGCCATCATTCCAGTGGATGAGGAAATGAGGAAGAAGCGGTGGAAGTGGATAGGACATACACTACGAAAAGCACCCAACTTCGTCACTAGACAAGCCCTCACATGGAACCCTCAAGGCAAAAGGAAAAGAGGAAGGCCGAGGAACACACTACGCCGAGAAATAGAGAAAGATATGAGAGGAATGAGCAGAAAATGGACAGAACTGGAGAGGGAAGCCCAGGACAGAGTTGGTTAGAGAAAACTGGTGGGCGGCCTATGCTCCATTGAGGGTAACAGGCGAAAGTAAGTAAGAAAGTAATATATATATTTATATATATATATATATATATATATATATATATATATATATCTGTCTGTCTGTCTATATCTGTCTATAGAAAACCCCACAATTATAAATGAAGCTAAACCCTAAAGAGTCAAGGTGTCCAATATACTAATATGATTGTACTGCAACTTGTCATTTGGCAATAGGCTGAATAAATTTCAGAAATGTGAGATAATCTGCTACATTGTTTCACGTTTCATTTATCTAAATATAAAAAACACTACTTCATTACACTAGCACAAATCTGATAAGAATTTCTTTCTTTAACTTTTTTCACAGAGAATAAGATATTAGTTCACAGTATCTGAATAAAATCAGATAATCATTCAAATGTTAATAACCATAGACACATCTTATTAATTCCATAAATATAATAGTGCGCATATTGTTTTATCTGAGGTGAAAAAAAATACACTGTCTGAAATAAGATAGGAATTTTATTATACATCATGAATCAAAAATCATTTAGTCTTATAAAAGAAACCAAACTCTATTTTAGGCCATTATGAGATATTTACCAGTATGAAGACCGTAGAAGTCAGACAGAATGAAAGCGCAATCATTTCGCCAAATCAAAGTGAAACAAATAATTATTTCTTAATACATAACTGTTGCTGTGAGTTTGAGTGTAATGAACAAAAGAACTAATAGTTAGATAAAATTTAATATCATAAACGTTATAATAAAAACAAAAACTTAAATACAAAATAGGAATAAAACTATCTTTAATAAACATACTGTAAACAAGTAAACTTGTCCCTATCACTATTGCACATATGGAGCTGATAAGAACAGCAGCTACGATAATTTTCTGTCGTTTTGATAATTTCGAGAGTTTCGTCACAATAGAAAGCAGATAATCAACTAATCTTTGAGCAGAGTATTGGATGTTAATATTTTTACGCATTTTCTTTGCAATAGAATGCCGATAATCAACAAATCTTCGGGCATAGTTTTGGAGGTTGATATATTTACGCATTTGAATTCATCAATAATTATAAAAGCTAAACTCATACCTATATGCATATATATATATATGATTTTTTTTATTTCTCTTACCAATTACATCGTAGGCAGAATAAACGGTAAACAAAACTATGAACTCAGGTGGTTAGAAATAATGAAAAAAAAATTGTGAAAACGTTTATAATGCTGAGTAAACTGAATGAAATAAAATAATGACTTACAGTGTTTCATTTCTTTTTTATTTCTCTAAAATAAAATCAATACCTAGTTAGATAGGAATTTTATTATACATCATGAATCAAAAATCATTTAGTCTTATAAAAGAAACCAAACTCTATTTTAAGCCAGTATGAGATATTTACCAGTATGAAGACCGTAGAAGTCAGACAGAATGAAAACGCAATCATTTCGCCAAATCAAAGTGAAACAAATAATTATTTCTTACTACATCATTATTGCTGTGACAAGTAAAAGATGTTCATTTTGAAGAGTTATTAACCTTCACTGAATTCTGTTGTTAGAATAGCATCGTTCATGGAAGAAAGTTCACAGATTTTTCCAAGATGAGGATCAGACAATGTTCCCGATTCTTATTATTGGCTTTATTCCGTGATATTTAACTATATTTTAAACACCTTGACATCTGAATGGTAGCACGGAATGCAGTGGACAGCTTGGATATGTATGAACCATCTCGACGATACAGACAATCAAGCTTTTCAATATCATATTTGACAGCAAATTCAGAAAGCGAGCAGTGTGGCGACTTCCGTTTCAGTGTAATGTATCAACATGCACAAGGACATGAATCTAATCAGATTGAAAAATAGGTTTTGAAAATGTGTAGATTATATAAAAGATATCAATGCAGCATCACTGGTATTCGAGTTGGGTCTGACACAAATATAAGGACATGTATTAGGAGTACAAGAGCTGTTCTTCTACAATTGAGGCAAATCTGCGACTCCAGATAGCGATCAACTAAAACCACGTTGCACAGTAATGCAAACCATCATTCTCAAACAATAAGGGACATTCAGCAGTCGTCTAGGCAAAATTCACTAGAAGTGACAGCATTCGGTTGGAGAAAGGCGCCGGAATGGGTAGAACACGCAATGCGAAAAGAAGAACCGGGCCAAAAAACACAGTGAACTGATTGTGGTGGTGATGTTTAGTTCCCCGAAATTTCTGATGATGATGTTGTTCAGAAGAACGATGAAAGCTACACAACCAAAACACCTAACTAAGAGAAACAAACACCACCACCACCACAAACATCCACTTGAGCTACAAATCTTTACCACTATCTCACAGTAAACTGAGGAATGAAAACAGACATCAAAATGAGCGGCATTATTGAGAGAGATGCTGAAGCCATAGTTAGTTGAAATACAGTGATCTAAATCGTATTTTATTTTAGTGTAAAACGAACATATAGAGGAGAATAGAAATAATAAAGTAAGTAAAAATTCATATGAGTCGACAGTAAGGAAAAAAATTACTGAATCAAGTCGTTCTTGAGAGCACACTGAAAAAAATCCGGATTATGATAACGCGTGACATAAGTTCATCATGTAATCATTGAAAAAATAAATCATATTAAACTTAGCTTTCATAAATTGAAAAAGAATTTATTTATCTTTATTTAGTAAGGTATAATAAAACATTACAAAACGATTTCAGATAACGATGCCAGAAAAATCATTATAATACTATTGTACGTTGAATAAATTTAAGGAATATAAAGTATGTGACATTAGTTCATTCTTTGTTCATTCGGAATATTAACAATACTGAATATAAATTTTATTTAGTAGAATAAGAAGCAGCCTACTTTGGAAAACACCACAATAGATGACCGATTCCGATGAGAGTTCGGAATAACCCAGAATCGACTAGCGATATTTGAGTAGAGAGCTTGTATATGGTTTTTGTGGTTTTCTGGTACACATATGATATATATCATGTATAATTCACATAAAACCTAATGATCAAGAGAGTCGAGTACCTTGTAAATTTTCATCTCTCATTTTCAAATTTTCCCTGATTGGTTAATTCTTGTTTAGCTTCAATTTAGACGAGTTTTAAGATAATACACTTTTGTAATCTGACTTCTTGACAAATGCTTGATTGAGAGACTATTTTGGTTCATATATTCGGTTCTAAGAAAGCAAGTGGTGGTCAAACCAAGAAAAATGAAACAGGTACTTAATTTCACTGACAAGAAGCCAGAGTTATGTTGATAGGTGTGAACCATGACATGATAGAAATCGATATTTTTATATCTTGAATTATCGGGCTCAAAATCGTTTCGATCATAATTCAGTTTGGATTGTTTGTCTTCTTTCAACTACATATATTTTGTACCTCAGAAGACTATTTATCTTTTTGTTTTGATTCATCCGGGATGTAGTTTTGAAATAATAAATTAGATTTCTGCCCCTACTAAAGTGTGATTGGAACTGACGTTTCAATTTCGCTGTGCTGGTGTCATGTAGCCATCGTAATTGTTGCACTTACTTGATAAGTCTTACATTTTATCCAATTACCTGAAAAAAATAATAAAGATACCGTAATAAGAAAAATGTACGAAATCAATCATTAGATACCATTTACTAGTACCCTTGATTTCAATGAATGTAAATGAATGCAGAAAATTTAACAGGGCTAGATGCATAATCAAGAAAATATACAACCAGTAAACCACAATATGATTGTGCGTTTGACGTTCGATAGACGTTATTTCTTCGAAAATGTGGAACTTTTTCTTCTTCTGAACAAAATTTATATTTAGTATTGTTTGTATTTTCGATGAACAAAAAGTTGGACTATTGTGACACTATTATTATTCTTGATTTTTTTCAGCCTTCTCTAGGTAATATATTTTGACTGGTTTCGTGATTTTTCAGACATTATTACCTGAGATTTTTCGAAACCTTTTTATCTATCTTACTAAATAAAGATAAATAAATTCTTTTTCAATTTATGATAGTGTCATTCAATATTTTTGAAATTTGAATTAATAATATATATCTTTGGATCTGTGCTTTTGTTTAACATGAATTTTCCGTATTAGATATAGCTTTTTATTGAAAACCGTCTGTCAAACAAGACGTGTATGTATATTCCAAGATTTGAAAAGTGTGATCCATCTTTTCGCAATGACGTTATTGCTAAATAGTGACTGAATGTGGATTGGAGAACATATTCACTAAACATATTCATATCTACTAAATTAGATTCCCGATTCGTTTAATTGATACTGAAATAAAATCTGATTTGTATACGACATCTATCCCTATGATTTTCCAACATTAAAGTATCTATATAGACGTTAGCTTATAACAGTCAAAAACCGAATTCATTAAGTATATATGTTTGCGTTGAAAGAAGTGAGGGACACAAAAAACAATCAGACTAGACATCACATACTTTGGAGTAAAAATCCTTGGAAAATTATGGTTTTAATAACAAATTTCAGAGTCTAAAATGGTGTATTCAAAACACCCTGGTGTAAACACAAAACCATCTTCAGGTGAAAGAAATTTGGTGTTCCACCAACGGCAGACGGGAGAATGAATTGTTGGCGATCTTAAGTTTGTTCATAGTTGGCTTCAACAGTACCCGTGGTGATTGTTATTTATTTATACTGGCTCCGTCATGGTACAACGATATGTAGAAAGTGAATTGAACTCTATTTAGGTGGAATAAATGATACAGTCACTATGTCATTGAACTGCATATACTTATATATGTATTTATTGAGACTTCCTCAGCAGAAGAAATCGTCTTACTAATCTGAAAGACGAATAAAACTTTTGTTGTTTAACCGGAAATACGAGTGAAATATTTTAGCAGCGAATGAAGTGTTATCTGAAAAAACCTCAAGCCTATGTCTAACAATAGCCCGCGGTTTTGTCATTGAGGCGTCCCAGTTAAGCTTGTAGTTGTCTGGAGATTCCGAAACTTACGTTTTTGTGATCACGGAATTATGTTTTTCAGACGTAATTCTAAACTCATCAGCGTATAAGTGTATCAAAAGTGATAGAGTCACAGATATTGTGAAAACAGTATACAATCAATCACAGGACACTAATTACTCGTACATGTAATGTCCATAAATGTAAGTTAATTTGGATAAACTCTAATTGTTATTAGTTGTAATTAGGCAACCACAAGAACAAGATACTCAAGTCTTAAGATAGACACTTCTAATTCTGACATGTAAAACTATCCTTTTCTGTATACAATGTATATTCTTTTCTAAGTTCATGAAGCGATCTTCAGAATAGTAATTTTTTGGATAAACAAACGATGAGATGAGAGTTCGCATAATTATATTTCTTGAAATAATGAAGTTTACAGATTATGTGTCCACGACACTGTCACCTTGATATTGTTTTCTGAGGTACTTTCTCATTTTATTTCCTGATGTTTTAAACAGAGTGAATGAAGACAATATTACTGAGATGTTGGGGCTCTGTAAATTAACTGATCGAAATGATTTATCCTCAATGATCTCTGTTGAGTTAGTCATGAATACATCTAGTCCCATTCTGACCTTTACGTTAGTCATGGATTAAAACACTCAGTTATACTTCACTACTGAAAAATAATTATCGAATAATGTTTTAAATCTATTTGGGTGAACAGGACCACTGTAATTTAACTTGTTAACCAGAAAGTCTATCAAATTTTTTAAACGAACTGTCTTGCTTGTTGAAGCTAGGTGGTTCCCGATCGATAAGATACGATTTAAATGATCTACTAGGAAGGAGCGTTTTGTTCCTGCTTTGGTTGCAGTGCGCAGTTTTCGATAGAACTTGTTCTACAAGCAGTAATTTTGAAGCGAGATGTGCATAAAAGATGATGTTCATTTGAAGACAAATGTTAAAGTAAATAGAAACGTTTGATATGTCTACGACGTTTGTTATAAAGACGTCAGTCGACGACCAAAATGGACTGGTATTCAGATAGTGCATCAGTCTGGTTGACACACGATTATGAAAAAAGCAGCTGAAAATTTTCCTGAACCGTAAGCCACGGTTGTTCTAGACAATCAAGATAATTTTATAAAGAAATAAAATTTATTTACCGTTTGATTGTACAGTTCTCAAATCACGGTAACAAGATTTTTATCATTTAAGAGTTTGGTTAAACGACAGATGCGTTGGATTGTGGATATCAACAGTTCTAATTGAAATAGTTATTTGACTTCTAGTCTTGACATAAATTGAACAGAGCCTCAAAATACATTTCACTGTGAATCAAGGATGGTATATAAGATCACAGATGTTCACTTACAGGAAAACTACACACATGCTCTCCACACTAAAATCTGTGACTACAGGTAATGTTCAACATTATCGACCGATAAACATAACATCACCAGTGTCTAAGGTGATGGATAAAGTTCTTCAGGCAGAGTTATTACAACATCAACTCAGTAACAATCTGATATGTAACTCAGAGCACGGGTTCCTGTTTGCTACGTTGCGTGACGCATGCCTGATAGATTATTTTAATGATATTACGCATCAAAAGACGAATGGCTTCCAGTATCTGTCCCTTACTTCCACATTAACCATTTCATAAGCTCTCACAGAGTAATCCACCACATTAATGGTTTGCTGGATTCCTAAATGGGTGCCAACAAATGGATAAGTACAATAAGTAGATAATAAACATCACCACTCTACTTACAAAAATGTAGGTTCCAGTCAATTATATCAGAGCATGATCTATGTATTCGTTACTCCAGAAGCCTCAGATTCGAAAAACATCTCCCAATCCAGACGAACTTAATTGAAAGTGGGTTAGCCTAAACTTTTCATAATGTGTATAAGGTTCCCTCTTGAATATTGCTCACGTACTTTCTCAAACATGAATATCATGGACAAGACACAAGTAGAAAATGTCCAAAGAAGCTTTACCCGGCGACTGCTCAGAAGGAACTTTAACCCCAACTACACAGAAAAATGCAAACACCTTTCCCTAGAATCTAAATGGTATCAACGATTTAAAAACAACCTAATACTTATCTATAAACTGATAAATGGTCTCTCGCTCGTAAAATACCGAACAATTATGAACCAAGACCTTGCTTATATACTTAGAAACAACGCATATACACTACATACGGCCAGACACACAAAGTCATTGCGCTGTGATATGATACAGTCTAATGTGTAACAGGTTACCAAATACTGTTCTTATCTGTGGCACAATTACAAATTCCTAGAAATTAGTAATGCTTTTGTTAAACTCTTAAGCGAATTATCGACTATTCCCGAAGCTCACATCAAATCTCCAGGCCCTCTTTTATAGTTCATCAAATATCTAAAAGAACATTAGAAACTAATAGCAGACTATGAACATATTTTACACGCTTTACTGCTACATGGATATTCCTTCTTCCATACAGATGGCAAAGTCGGCTGGATTGCTTTTTATGTCTAGCTAGTAAAGAAAGTGAATTCCGATGAAATGTACGAAAAATTGAGGGTAGACTCGAAAACATTATTTAAAATCAACCGTGCAACGTAAGCGAGCCCAACATCACAAAGTAGAGAGGGTGGTGTGTCTGACCAGCTTTCATCACGGTAAGGCAATAACCTAATATACCAACGTCTGTGTGTCAGAACACTTGAACTGCTTTCACCTTCCAACCAAGAAATCCTATTGAGAGGAGATCTGGACAATTACATAGAAAATAGACCATTCATAACTTTTTGAGCTACGTAGTTAAATAAAGAATGAATAAAATTAAACTATAGCATAAGATCACGAAGCATCAATATTATATTCTGTGAATCAACATTGTTGCTAACAATTTGCTGATGCTGAATTTCCTTTCGTTATATTGTCAACCATTTTAAGGCACATTTACCTCATCAACTCTGTTTTTATGCAGATTTGGCTCTATCGTCCACGGTTTCACAGTCATTAAGAAGCTCGTCGAAACGCACCCGTCGTATTTCGCGCCAATGTTTTGTGTTGAAAAATGTAGAGTCTGCAAAATTATATTCAATTTTATATGTAACTTTTTGCCATCTAAACGGAGCCAATGAATCTTGTGAAATATTTCTATAACTGCACTTGATTTTAAGAAAATCTGTTGCCAAAGTTAACAAGAACATGAATCTAATCAGATTGAATGTTGGGTTTTGAAAATGTGTAGATTATATAAAAGATATCTTTGCAGCATCACTGGTAATGAAGTTGGGTCTAACACAAATATAAGGACATGTTTTAGGATTGCAAACCATCATTTTCAAAGAATAAGAGACATTCAACAATCGTCTAGGCAAAATCCACTAGAGGTGACAGCATTCGGTTGGAGAAAGGCGCCGGAATGGGTAGAACACGCAAAGCCAAAAGAAGAAGCAGGCCAAAAAACACAGTGAACTGATTGTGGTGGTGATGTTTGGATCCCCGAAGATTCTGATGATGATGTTGTTCAGAAGAACAATGAAAGCTACACAACCAAAACAGCCAGAGAGAAGATAACCAAGCACAACCACCACCACAAACATCTACCTGAGCTACAAATCTTTACCACTATCTCACAGTAAACTGAGGAATGGAAACAGACATCAAAATGAGCGGCATTATTGAGAGAGATGCTGAAGCCATAGTTAGTTGAAATACAGTGATCTAAATCGTATTTTATTTTAGTGTAAAACGAACATATAGATGAGAATGGAAATAATAAAGTAAGTAAAAATTCATATGAGTCGACAGTAAGGAAAAAAATTACTGAATCAAGTCGTTCTTGAGAGCACACTGAAAAAAATCCGGATTATGATAACGCGTGACATAAGTTCATCATGTAATCATTGAAAAAATAAATCATATTAAACTTAGCTTTCATAAATTGAAAAACAATATATTTATCTTTATTTCGTAAGGTATAATAAAACATTACAAAACGATTCCAGATAATGATGCCAGAAAAATCATATTATAATACCTTAGTACGTTGAAGAAATTTAAGGAATATAAAGTATGTGACATTAGTTCATTCTTTGTTCATTCAGGAAAATTAACAATGCTGAATATAAATTTTATTCAGGAGAATAAGAAGCAGCCTACTTTGGAAAACACCACAATAGATGACCGATTCCGATGAGAGTTCGGAATAACCCAGAATCGACTAGCGATATTTGAGTAGAGAGCTTGTATATGGTTTTTGTGGTTTTCTGGTACACATATGATATATATCATGTATAATTCACATAAAACCTAATGATCAAGAGAGTCGAGTACCTTGTAAATTTTCATCTCTCATTTTCAAATTTTCCCTGATTGGTTATTTCTTGTTTAGCTTCAATTTAGACGAGTTTTAAGACAACACACTTTTGTAATCTGACTTCTTAACAAATGCTTGATTGAGAGACTATTTTGGTTCATATATTCGGTTCTAAGAAAGCAAGTGGTGGTCAAACCAAGAAAAATGAAACAAGTACTTGATTTCACTGACAAGAAGCCAGAGTTATGTTGATAGGTGTGAACCATGACATGATAGAAATCGATATTTTTATATCTTGAATTATCGGGCTCAAAATCGTTTCGATCATAATTCAGTTTGGATTGTTTGTCTTCTTTCAACTACATATATTTTGTACCTCAGAAGACTATTTATCTTTTTGTTTTGATTCATCCGGGATGTAATTTTAAAATGATAAATTAGATTTCTGCCCCCACTAAAGTGTGATTTGAACTGACGTTTCAATTTCGCTGTGCTGGTGTCATGTAGCCATCGTAATTGTTGCACCTACTTGATAAGTCTTACATTTTATCCAATTACCTGAAAAAAATAATAAAGATACCGTAATAAGAAAAATGTACGAAATCAATCATTAGATACCATTTACTAGTACCCTTGATTTCAATGAATGTAAGTGAATGCAGAAAATTTGACAAGGCTAGATGCATAATCAAGAAAATATACAACTAGCAAACCACAATATGATTGTGCGTTTGACGTTCGTTAGACGTTATTTCTTCGAAAATGTGGAACTTTTTCTTCTTCTGAACAAAATTTATATTTAGTATTGTTTGTATTTTCGATGAACAAAAAGTTGGACTATTGTGACACTATTATTATTCTTGATTTTTTTCAGCCTTCTCTAGGTAATATATTATGACTGATTTCGTTATTTTTCAGACATTATTACTTGAGATATTTTTTGAAACTTTTTCATCTATCTTACTAAATAAAGAGAAATAAATTCTTTTTCAATTTATGATAGTGTCATTCAATATTTTTGAAATTTGAATTAATAATATATATCTTTGGATCTGTGCTTTTGTTTAACATGAATTTTCCGTATTAGATATAGCTTTTTATTGAAAACCGTCTGTCAAACAAGACGTGTATGTATATTTCAAGATTTGAAAAGTGTGATCCATCTTTTCGCAATGACGTTATTGCTAAATAGTGACTGAATGTGGATTGGAGAACATATTCACTAAACATATTCATATCTACTAAATTAGATTCCCGATTCGTTTAATTGATACTGAAATAAAATCTGATTTATATACGACATCTATCCCTATGGTTTTCCAACATTAAAGTATCTATATAGACGTTAGCTTATAACAGTCAAAAACCGAATTCATTAAGTATATATGTTTGCGTTGAAAAAAGTGAGGGACACAAAAACAATCAGCCTAGACATCACATACTTTGGAGTAAAAATCCTTGGAAAATTATGGTTTTAATAACAAATTTCAGAGTCTAAAATGGTGTATTCAAAACACCCTGGTGTAAACACAAAACCATCTTCAGGTGAAAGAAATTTGGTGTTCCACCAACGGCAGACGGGGAATGAATTGTTGGCGATCTTAAGTTTGTTCATAGTTGGCTTCAACAGTACCCGTGGTGATTGTTATTTATTTATACTGGCTCCGTCATGGTACAACAATATATAGAAAGTGAATTGAACTCTATTTAGGTGGAATAAATGATACAGTCACCATGTCATTGAACTGCATATACTTATATATGTATTTATTGAGACTTCCTCAGCAGAAGAAATCGTCTTACTAATCTGAAAGACGAATAAAACTATTGTTGTTAAACCGGAAATACGAGTGAAATATTTTAGCAGCGATGAAGTTATCTGAAAAAACCTCAAGCCTATGTCTAACAATAGCCCGCGGTACTGTCATTGAGGCGTCCCAGTTAAGCTTGTAGTTGTCTGGAGATTCCGAAACTTACGTTTTTGTGATCACGGAATTATGTTTTTCAGACGTGATTCTAAACTCATCAGCGTATAAGTGTATCAAAAGTGATAGAGTCACAGATATTGTGAAAACAGTATACAATCAATCACAGGACACTAATTACTCGTACATGTAATGTCCATAAATGTAAGTTAATTTGGATAAACTATAATTGTTATTAGTTGTAATTAGGCAACCACAAGAACAAGATACTCAAGTCTTAAGATAGACACTTCTAATTCTGACATGTAAAAATATCCTTTTCTGTATACAGTGTATATTATTTTCTAAGTTCATGTAGCGTTCTTCAGAATAGTAATTTTTTGGATGAACAAACGATGAGATGAGACTACGCATAAATATATTTCTTGAATGGATGACGTTTACAGATTATGTGTCCATGACACTGTCACCTTCATATTGATTTCTGAAGTACTTCCTCAATTTATTTGCTGACGATTGAAACACAGTGAATGAACAAAATATTACTGAGATAGAGGGAATTTGTAAATTTCCTGATCGAAATGATTTATCCTCAATGATCTCTGTTGACATAGTCATATTGTTATAAGTCCTACTGGTTCTTCCGGTGTGGGTTAGGGGGTGAGAGTGAACCGTGAATTGAAGTGTCAGAAAGGGCTTGTCTTTTGAATGTAGGGAATTTGCGGCCGGTGTGGAATCTTTTTCGAATGTTTTGTTTTTTGGAAAATCCCTCTGTGTATATATATATGTGTTACGATATGATTGACTCTTTCTGTTGACATTTTGATACTCTATTTGATTCCATTTTGAGATTTTATCATTGTATATTGTTATTATTTTTATATTTTGTACTTATATTGAAGTTTTTATGTTTGCTTCTGAACTGTTCATATGTTGTTTAAATTTGATATTTATTATGGCTACAGCCATTTTTGGATTTGATACCGTAGCAATTTGGACTGGAAGCACTTATTCTTCCAGAAGCGGATACCCACCAGGGTAAATTGGACTTGGAAGGTGTAACAATAGTTGGGTAAATGTCTGTATTTCCATTTCATAATAAATAAAGACCGCTTTCTCCTAGAATTATTGTGGTTTTGATATCGAATTTGGGACAGAGCGTTTCAACCTGCACCTATTGGAAACAAAAAGAAATGCTAGGGTAGAAAATCCATCTACAGTCCAACTATTGAGAAGAACGAAGAAACATTTGGAATTTTCATCGTTTACAATATCAAACTTCCTGGAAGAAGAACTTTGGATTACTTATCTTTAGCCTTGATCAAACTGTATTTTGGAAAACGATCTTCTGATCTTTTTGGATTTTCATTGACGAAGAAGATTTACCGGTGGAAACTTTATATTTTGTATTTGTTATTTATTTTCCGTTGAATTTCAATTAACTATGAGTTCTGGAAAGAAATCAAATAGAAAGTGGGTTGAAGCCCATGAAGAATCCCGAAATGCAAGGCAAGTCGTTTATGATGCTTCATGTTTAATGGGTGCACTCTCCAATAAGGATGATGTTATGTTTGATACTTATTATTGTAAGTCACCGCTAGAAAGCACTAAGGAACAAGATTTGGGCGAAAACTCTAAGGTACCTGGGAAAGAATTGATGTCTAGAACACCGGTAGTTGGCTAAGAATTGCCAAAGGTTGAACTAAGTTATTTTTATGGACAACACCGTGATTATATTTAGTGTAACAAACAGTTTGAAAAGTATGTAGAACCCAGAGTTATGGATGATAATCTGCGTTTATTATATTTAATTCATTACTGTCAGGGAAACGCGGGGAATGCGATTGAAGGATGCCTTATAATGGAACACTATGTGAGATATTAAAGTGCTACGGCAATTCTAAAGCAGCTCTTCGGACAGCCGCATGTAACAGCTCGTGAAACTCTGGATGACTTGTTTAGATCTGGGAATGCGGACTACAACGACCTGGGAAAATTGACAGATTTAGCAATTAAGATGAAATATTTTGATGTTACTATGGAACAGTTAAATTGTATTGCAGAACTAAATTCTCTAGTAACTTTACAGCGAATAGTTAGGCTCTTACCTCATCGAATGCAAGTCCAGTGGGCAGAGCTAGGAATTGAGTAAGACGAAGAGGAAAGAGAGCCTACATTCAATGAATTGACTGACTATATTATGTCTCGTGCTAGGATGGCTAGTAGTAGATTCCGAAGACTAGCTAATCGCGCTAAAACAGGACATGATACGGAAGCTATTAGTCATCCGCGCGCGAGACATGGTAATTCTTCAAATGCGTTTGCACCTAACTCACGCCCGGAACTTAAGAGAGTTGTTAATTGTATTAGAAAGGTATATCCTCTTGAAGACCGAGCATGTGACCCTGATGGTTTAAAATCCAGGGATGTGTATCCTTGTGAGAAGTCGGTTTGTGTAACAGATAAGATGGCTTTTTGAGTAAGGAATAAAAAGAAAAAGGCAAAAAGGGTAGGCATCAAGACGGATCGGAGGTGTGTGATGGTCGAAGCTTCTTAACTGCTCGAAATGCAAGGAACGGTTATTTGGATTCGAGCAAACAAAGGTTAATGAGTACAAGTAATATGAATAAGGTCTAATCAGGTTTGGCTGTTTGGAATGAAGCTTATTTTCGGAACCCTTCACTTATGGTAAATTATTCGACACGACCTAGAGTTGATCCTAGGTCAACAAGCTTAAATAGTGACACAGTACTTCATGTTGCTGTGCCATCAGGATGTCTGCGGGCTACTGTATCTAGTTCTGCAGAGCATCATGATATTGAAGCGGAAGATAATGGCAGCTTAGCGCGTCCTGCTGATGTTTGTTTACGGTCAACGGATGGACGGTTGTATACTAGTCGAAGTAGTCATAGCAACATTGATAGTGTTAGCGAAAGTGGTGGCTTAGCTTTGAAGCCTGCATGCTTACTATCTTGCAACTCGTCATTAAATTTGAATAGTTGTAACATCATTGTGGACAACAATAACGTCAAGGTAGATGTGAAACCCCATGTATCTATTGATAGTGTAGTTGATGTGAATAATAAACGTGATGGTCACGATAGTGGAATCGCTATAGATAGTGCTGTTTCTTCTGTTGATGTTGCCAATGTAGCTTCTTTGAGTACTTCGGATCAAGACGAATTTCGATGTTTGAGCGTGGAGAATATGGGCGTCGGTGGCAACAGCTTTTGCCACAGTGATGGCTGTACTGTGAGGGCTAACATTCGGTACCCTAGGTGCAATGAGGAGTCACCTAAGTTTTATGGACATGCTGTTGTGTTGAACATGCAGCATGAGATATCCAGCACGGAATTGTCCACCTGTCGCACTCCACCATCGTTGACTTGTACTACAGGTATCAGGATGAGCACTACCAACAGTGATAAGATAGATGAAGTTAAGAGCATTCTTCGTAAGGAAATCAACGTTGATCAAGTAGAGTAGGACACTGTACATGAGTCGAATGGATGTCATGAGAAGTGTACTGCTGCTTGTACACCCGCGGCTACTAATGATAATAGCATTGATGATACTCCTGCGAGTAATAGTAATCGATGGAAGTTGAAAGACACTCATCGTCGTCGTAATGATCATACGTTACGCTCAAATACTGCTACCCAAGCTAAGAAGCATACGAAACAACATGATGCTACTATTATTAAGAAGCGTAAACTTCGTTCTCTTTCGGATGCTATGACTAGCAATGGAAATAGTAGTCATCAGAATCTTAGTAGTGACAGCGATAGTAAAGAGACAGAAAGGGTGAGCAGTCCACATATAGTGACTAGTCGATCAACTTACTCGAATGAGTCTTCTCGTGTTTTGACGTCATCGGACCCTGCAGCGAATGCTGAGTTGATTGAGGATGCACAAGGTTGTGTAACTGTAACTGTTCCTACTTCGGTTGACTGTCAGTCAAGTGATGATTAGAAGGGAGCGTCTGATGGTAACAGTCAGTCTACGGTGTTGCATGATAACGATGCTATTGAAGTGCCTATGTCTTGTGTCTCTGAAACGGAACATGAAGAGCAACAAGTGAGTTTATCGGTTTTGAACTGTGACATTAACGCTGTTCTTTTTTGTAGCGAGATGAGTTATACAACAAAGGAACAGTTTCACTCTACGGATGCTAGTGTAGCCAGAAACGACGCGACTTGTCTGACAGAACGGAATCATGATAACGATGATAATAATCTGGATGTCACTGATGTGACAAACGAGTTGCCGACGATGACGAATGCTGATCAAACCCGCTCTGCATCGTAGATGGAGTGATAAATATTGGTCCCATGTTATGCCGCTTGAATTCTTCGGGAGACGAAGAAATATGAAAATTGGAAATCCCACCCTTGCTTGTTATCTATGGGTCAAGAACTTCTGTTGATAAATCGGCATCGCGGACCTAATCGTATCTGCCGTTTCGGAGCAAGTGGTGGTGAATCGACGACTCATCCCCCTGATATGGAATGTAATTCCCGGATAGAATATGACCAGCTATACGACGTGTTGTACATGTTCATGTGGGTTAATTGGTTAAGGTTAATACTACCGTTAGGTCATGCTACGACAGATAGGGGAATCAAGGGCCTGATGGGAAGGTACAGGTACCTAGTTAGCTTGATGGGTCATATCCATGTTGGAGGCCGTGTAGACGTACTGCTGTAAGTTCTTCTCGTTCTTCCGGTGTGGATTAGGGAATAAGAGTGAACCCTAATTTAAAGGGTCAGAAAAGGCTTGTTTTTTGCATGGAGGAATTTTGCGGGCCGGTGTAGAATCTTTTTTGAATGCTATGTTTTTCGAATTTCCCTCCATGTGTATATATGTATATGTATATATATATATATATGTGTGTGTTACGATATGACTGACACTTTCTCTTGACATTTTGGTACTCTGTTTTATTCCATTTTGAGATTTTATCATTGTATATTGTTATTATTTTTATATCTTGTACTCATATTGAAGTTTATACGTTTGTTTCTGAACTGTTCATATGTTGTTTAAATTTGATATTTAATATGGCTACAGCCACTTTGGATTTGATACCGTAGCAATTTGGACTGTAAGCTCTTATTCTTCCAGAAACGGATACCCACCAGGGTAAATTGGACTTGGAAGGTGTACCAATATTTGGGTAACTGTCTGTATTTCCATTTCATAATGAATAAAGACCGTTTTCTACCAGAAATATTGTGTTTTGGTTTTGGATCTGGGACGTTGAGTACCAACCTGCACCTATTGGAAACGGAGTGAATTGCTGGGGTAGAAAATCCACTTACGGTGCAACTATTAATAAGAAAAAAGACGTTTTTGGAATGTTCATCGTTTACAATCTGTAAACACTTCCAGCAAGAAGAATTTTTGGATTTCTGTGTTTTGGAAAGCGATCTTCTGGTTTTACTTTTGGAGTTATCATTGGCGAACAAGAGTTCCGTTGAAAATATTATATTTTGTCTTAGCTACTAACTTTCCGTTGAATTCCAATGAACTATGAGTTCTGGAAAGAAAACAAACACGAAGAGGGTGGAAGCCCATGAAGAATCCCGAAATGCAAGGCAAGTCGTTTATGATGCTTCATGTTTAATGGGTGCACTCTCCAATAAGGATGATGTTATGTTTGATACTTATTATTGTAAGTCACCGCTAGAAAGCACTAAGGAACAAGATTTGGGCGAAAACTCTAAGGTATCTGGGTAAGATTTGATGTCTAGAACACCGGTAGTTGGCTAAGAATTGCCAAAGGTTGAACTAAGTTATTTTTATGGACAACACCGTGATTATATTTAGTGTAACAAACAGTTTGAAAAGTATGTAGAACCCAGATATTTAATATGGCTACAGCGATTTTGGATTTGATACCGTAGCAATTTGGACTGTAAGCTCTTATTCTTCCAGAAACGGATACCCACCAGGGTAAATTGGACTTGGAAGGTGTACCAATATTTGGGTAACTGTCTGTATTTCCATTTCATAATGAATAAAGACCGTTTTCTACCAGAATTATTGTGTTTTGGTTTTGGATCTGGGACGTTGAGTACCAACCTGCACCTATTGGAAACGGAGTGAATCACTGCGGTTGCAAATCCATTTGCATAATTCATTCGGATATTGTTGAGTTGCTTCTCGAAATCATGAATCGATTATTGTGAGTTATTAATTAGTTATCTATGAGCAATCGGTGTTCGCTTTTTATTGATATGGGTCACATCAGGTATGAGCATCTACTATTGTTGTTATCCATAGGATGGGACCGTCGAAAATTAGACTTTGATTTCGAACCAGGTAAATCTGAACATTCAGATAGGTATGTTATGGAAAAGGCTGAAGCTCAGCATTGACTATCTTTTTGCGCGAATTCATTCTAATTCTATTGAGAATTCGTGACAAAAAGGGATCATTTCAGGTTGGTTTTAAAGCAGTTCTCATTAGAATCAGTGAATTCAGTTGCCCAAGACGTCGAATTGTCAAAATTGTAGATTAGAATAGTACGATAATGGCTCGGTGGTGAAGCGTGTGTTGTGGTAAACGTTTTACGAAGCTAACATATTTTATAAAATAGACACAATAATTATTGTTCTTAATCCTGACAATATTCGTTATATTTTACTTCTTTTGTTTATCTTCATCAAAGAATATCTCTCGCGTACCAAGCGTATTATTCCTACGCGACTTTTCACCTAGCTTGATGTGCTCCGGCTTGTCCTCGCGAAGCGCCTGTTGACGGTTTCACCTTTGTGACGAACTTTGTAGTGAATCGTCTACGAAAGTTTATCAGCCTGCAATTAACTTCATGATCTCTTTTGTGATTGAACCAACATATAATCACGAAAACCTACAACTTGTCATATAACTGGTGTGGTAAAATGTGAATTGGTTATGTATCTAAGACCTAATGTTACGAAATTTTTTTCGATTTTATTCAGCATACGCTTATCATTGTGAAATGATTGATTTTCTGATTTTTCTACATTATGTTCTGGATCTTCCTAGGAATATTTTTGTTGAATATTTCTAAATGTCGATAAAGAGCGCTTCTCGAATTTACGAGCATTTTATTCAATAATTTTTTATTATTGAATAAATTATGAAGTTATATAGCGCTTCAATATTGAGCTTTGCTTGGTATATGAAACACAGTTCATTGTAAGAATATTCAGACGTATCCAGCTCTTCGTACTTATAAGATGAATATTCATGTTTTCGGTCCATAGTTTTCAAACTTGACTGTATTGATAAAAACTTGTGTCAATGTGACTATTTGCAAAGGTGTGTGTACTGTGAATAAAGTCGAACAATTATGTCCATTAAAAACGGTGGGTAAACGAAACCGACATTCGGGTCAAGAGATGGCAACATACGATCTGAACGCTGGTTCATTGTTTTGTTCTCGTGATTGGACTGAGGTGAAATCGTCATAGTTTGAGCATACATAGAGGCGTGCGTGAAAATTTGGCGACGGCAATACGACAAGCGATCTCAATAATTATTATGGATAAAGCTAAATTGGGAAAATTGTTTGCATCACTGCTGAAGTTGACGGAGATACATTTTCACACGCACAGCTCATCTAATTTCTCATCGAGAGCGCAGCTTGGACGACATGGCTAGAAATTATTTGAAATGACGCAGGTGTACCGACTCTTACTGTTCCTCGAAATTCAGACATGGCTTCAGTGCAAGGTGATTGAAGGAGCACAGAATTTCAGTAGCATCAAGAGTAATGATGGATAAACGTTAAAGCATGCCTTCTGACGATTAAGTTAAGGAAGATGTGAGTGAGCCTGTGAGTTAGTCAGTGATAGGACAAAAGAGACAAGGCTAGTTGTGAAATCAAGAAGAGATATAATTCGAAGTCCTCAAAATGAATGTGCGATCGAATACACGAAGACAATATTTCTTCAACTTTCTTTGTTTCGAATGGAAATTATATTTGAAAGAGTGTTATTTTGTTATGATTGTTATTTAGATGAACAGAAGATGAACTAATGTTACGCCTTATTATTTACATTGAATTTATTCAGCATACTCTCATCATTGAGAAATGATTGATTTTCTGTCATTTCTAACATTGTGACCTGGAATCATTTAGATAAGCTTTATTCTATCTGACCAAATATGGATAAGTGAATTTTTTTCAGATATATGAGAGTGTAATTTATTATTGTTTCTATGTTAAACAATTAATGAATGATATCTCGTTTCAGTGAGACCTTACCTGTTTGTAAGAAATGAAAGAGGTTCTTATCTGCCATTAAGGAACTGCTCTAATACGGCTTGAACATCGCTGTCTAACTCGTAATTGATGAGGGCCAAAGCAGCTTCGTTTTTTCTCCCTACTAAGGTTGTCTTCTCATCTGCCACAGGCTTAGCTTTCCCGAAAGCATGTATGTCGTCTGCTGTCGACTGATGTGCTCCGGCTTGTCCTCGCGAAGCGCCTGTTGACGGTTTCACCATTGTGACGAACTTTGTAGTGAATCGTCTACGAAAGTTTATCAGCCTGCAATTAACTTCATGATCTCTTTTGTGATTGAACCAACATATAATCACGAAAACCTACAACTTGTCATATAACTGGTGTGGTAAAATGTGAATTGGTTATGTATCTAAGACCTAATGTTACGAAATTTTTTTCGATTTTATTCAGCATACGCTTATCATTGTGAAATGATTGATTTTCTGATTTTTCTACATTATGTTCTGGATCTTCCTAGGAATATTTTTGTTGAATATTTCTAAATGTCGATAAAAGAGCGCTTCTCGAATTTACGAGCATTTTATTCAATAATTTTTTTATTATTGAATAAATTATGAAGTTAAATAGCGCTTCAATATTGAGCTTTGCTTGGTATATGAAACACAGTTCATTGTAAGAATATTCAGACGTATCCAGCTCTTCGTACTTATAAGATGAATATTCATGTTTTCGGTCCATAGTTTTCAAACTTGACTGTATTGATAAAAACTTGTGTCAATGTGACTATTTGCAAAGGTGTGTGTACTGTGAATAAAGTCGAACAATTATGTCCATTAAAAACGGTGGGTAAACGAAACCGACATTCGGGTCAAGAGATGGCAACATACGATCCGAACGCTGGTTCATTGTTTTGTTCTCGTGATTGGACTGAGGTGAAATCGTCATAGTTTGAGCATACATAGAGGCGTGCGTGAAAATTTGGCGACGGCAATACGACAAGCGATCTCAATAATTATTATGGATAAAGCTAAATTGGGAAAATTGTTTGCATCACTGCTGAAGTTGACGGAGATACATTTTCACACGCACAGCTCATCTAATTTCTCATCGAGAGCGCAGCTTGGACGACATGGCTAGAAATTATTTGAAATGACGCAGGTGTACCGACTCTTACTGTTCCTCGAAATTCAGACATGGCTTCAGTGCAAGGTGATTGAAGGAGCACAGAATTTCAGTAGCATCAAGAGTAATGATGGATAAACGTTAAAGCATGCCTTCTGACGATTAAGTTAAGGAAGATGTGAGTGAGCCTGTGAGTTAGTCAGTGATAGGACAAAAGAGACAAGGCTAGTTGTGAAATCAAGAAGAGATATAATTCGAAGTCCTCAAAATGAATGTGCGATCGAATACACGAAGACAATATTTCTTCAACTTTCTTTGTTTCGAATGGAAATTATATTTGAAAGAGTGTTATTTTGTTATGATTGTTATTTAGATGAACAGAAGATGAACTAATGTTACGCCTTATTATTTACATTGAATTTATTCAGCATACTCTCATCATTGAGAAATGATTGATTTTCTGTCATTTCTAACATTGTGACCTGGAATCATTTAGATAAGCTTTATTCTATCTGACCAAATATGGATAAGTGAATTTTTTTCAGATATATGAGAGTGTAATTTATTATTGTTTCTATGTTAAACAATTAATGAATGATATCTCGTTTCAGTGAGACCTTACCTGTTTGTAAGAAATGAAAGAGGTTCTTATCTGCCATTAAGGAACTGCTCTAATACGGCTTGAACATCGCTGTCTAACTCGTAATTGATGAGGGCCAAAGCAGCTTCGTTTTTTCTCCCTACTAAGGTTGTCTTCTCATCTGCCACAGGCTTAGCTTTCCCGAAAGCATGTATGTCGTCTGCTGTCGACTGATGTGCTCCGGCTTGTCCTCGCGAAGCGCCTGTTGACGGTTTCACCATTGTGACGAACTTTGTAGTGAATCGTCTACGAAAGTTTATCAGCCTGCAATTAACTTCATGATCTCTTTTGTGATTGAACCAACATATAATCACGAAAACCTACAACTTGTCATATAACTGGTGTGGTAAAATGTGAATTGGTTATGTATCTAAGACCTAATGTTACGAAATTTTTTTCGATTTTATTCAGCATACGCTTATCATTGTGAAATGATTGATTTTCTGATTTTTCTACATTATGTTCTGGATCTTCCTAGGAATATTTTTGTTGAATATTTCTAAATGTCGATAAAAGAGCGCTTCTCGAATTTACGAGCATTTTATTCAATAATTTTTTTATTATTGAATAAATTATGAAGTTAAATAGCGCTTCAATATTGAGCTTTGCTTGGTATATGAAACACAGTTCATTGTAAGAATATTCAGACGTATCCAGCTCTTCGTACTTATAAGATGAATATTCATGTTTTCGGTCCATAGTTTTCAAACTTGACTGTATTGATAAAAACTTGTGTCAATGTGACTATTTGCAAAGGTGTGTGTACTGTGAATAAAGTCGAACAATTATGTCCATTAAAAACGGTGGGTAAACGAAACCGACATTCGGGTCAAGAGATCGCAACATACGATCCGAACGCTGGTTCATTGTTTTGTTCTCGTGATTGGACTGAGGTGAAATCGTCATAGTTTGAGCATACATAGAGGCGTGCGTGAAAATTTGGCGACGGCAATACGACAAGCGATCTCAATAATTATTATGGATAAAGCTAAATTGGGAAAATTGTTTGCATCACTGCTGAAGTTGACGGAGATACATTTTCACACGCACAGCTCATCTAATTTCTCATCGAGAGCGCAGCTTGGACGACATGGCTAGAAATTATTTGAAATGACGCAGGTGTACCGACTCTTACTGTTCCTCGAAATTCAGACATGGCTTCAGTGCAAGGTGATTGAAGGAGCACAGAATTTCAGTAGCATCAAGAGTAATGATGGATAAACGTTAAAGCATGCCTTCTGACGATTAAGTTAAGGACGATGTGAGTGAGCCTGTGAGTTAGTCAGTGATAGGACAAAAGAGACAAGGCTAGTTGTGAAATCAAGAAGAGATATAATTCGAAGTCCTCAAAATGAATGTGCGATCGAATACACGAAGACAATATTTCTTCAACTTTCTTTGTTTCGAATGGAAATTATATTTGAAAGAGTGTTATTTTGTTATGATTGTTATTTAGATGAACAGAAGATGAACTAATGTTACGCCTTATTATTTACATTGAATTTATTCAGCATACTCTCATCATTGAGAAATGATTGATTTTCTGTCATTTCTAACATTGTGACCTGGAATCATTTAGATAAGCTTTATTCTATCTGACCAAATATGGATAAGTGAATTTTTTTCAGATATATGAGAGTGTAATTTATTATTGTTTCTATGTTAAACAATTAATGAATGATATCTCGTTTCAGTGAGACCTTACCTGTTTGTAAGAAATGAAAGAGGTTCTTATCTGCCATTAAGGAACTGCTCTAATACGGCTTGAACATCGCTGTCTAACTCGTAATTGATGAGGGCCAAAGCAGCTTCGTTTTTTCTCCCTACTAAGGTTGTCTTCTCATCTGCCACAGGCTTAGCTTTCCCGTAAGCATGTATGTCGTCTGCTGTCGACTGATGTGCTCCGGCTTGTCCTCGCGAAGCGCCTGTTGACGGTTTCACCATTGTGACGAACTTTGTAGTGAATCGTCTACGAAAGTTTATCAGCCTGCAATTAACTTCATGATCTCTTTTGTGATTGAACCAACATATAATCACGAAAACCCACAACTTGTCATATAACTGGTGTGGTAAAATGTGAATTGGTTATGTATCTAAGACCTAATGTTACGAAATTTTTTTCGATTTTATTCAGCATACGCTTATCATTGTGAAATGATTGATTTTCTGATTTTTCTACATTATGTTCTGGATCTTCCTAGGAATATTTTTGTTGAATATTTCTAAATGTCGATAAAAGAGCGCTTCTCGAATTTACGAGCATTTTATTCAATAATTTTTTTATTATTGAATAAATTATGAAGTTAAATAGCGCTTCAATATTGAGCTTTGCTTGGTATATGAAACACAGTTCATTGTAAGAATATTCAGACGTATCCAGCTCTTCGTACTTATAAGATGAATATTCATGTTTTCGGTCCATAGTTTTCAAACTTGACTGTATTGATAAAAACTTGTGTCAATGTGACTATTTGCAAAGGTGTGTGTACTGTGAATAAAGTCGAACAATTATGTCCATTAAAAACGGTGGGTAAACGAAACCGACATTCGGGTCAAGAGATCGCAACATACGATCCGAACGCTGGTTCATTGTTTTGTTCTCGTGATTGGACTGAGGTGAAATCGTCATAGTTTGAGCATACATAGAGGCGTGCGTGAAAATTTGGCGACGGCAATACGACAAGCGATCTCAATAATTATTATGGATAAAGCTAAATTGGGAAAATTGTTTGCATCACTGCTGAAGTTGACGGAGATACATTTTCACACGCACAGCTCATCTAATTTCTCATCGAGAGCGCAGCTTGGACGACATGGCTAGAAATTATTTGAAATGACGCAGGTGTACCGACTCTTACTGTTCCTCGAAATTCAGACATGGCTTTCAAGTGCCTCCACATATATTCCAGTTCTCTTACATCTAACTTGGTTAAGCCCTTCGATTAATTTATTTAACCAAGCCATTCGTGTATCAACAACTCATATGTACCATTGGTATTTTTATTATCTGCTTTGTATGAGCTTATACGACTGAGCATTGTTTACGCTTACGCACTTACTCATCCTTTTCGCTTTAATGTTAATCTCTTAATTTCCCATGAACTCACATGATTTGTATTGCTTGTCATTTGACTTTGTCAATCATTCGTCGCTTTTATTCATGTGTGTGCATACCTATTTCGCTTGTCATATGTCTGTCCTATTCTTATCTGACTATATATTCTTAGTCATACTCTGTCTCTTGGAGTTGGCTCATTGGCTTTCTACACGTCGCTTCGTTCATTCGCTTGCATTGTAATCCAAGGAGTTGGCTCATTAGCCTTCTCCTATTCGCTTCTCCTCTTTGCTATATGGTGTGCCTCAAATAAACGTATACGATACTTGGAGTTCATCTTCTGATTTATAAACGGAGCTATAAGAACACGCAGCCATCGGGCACACTACATCTGCTGAGCCCGACGTCATCAAAATTGGCCACCATCCATAATGGTGAGCCCAACGTCAGCGAAATCGGCCACCATACAAAATCTCGAGCCAATCGTTCATTCATATCACTCCCTATTTGCTTCGCTCGATTCATTCGTCCATACGTCTTCACAGAAGATCAGTAAACTCTCACTACATAAATCGACGATCCCGATGACAAATCGAATATAACCAACCAGTTGATAATCTCGAGGACAAACCGAACAGAACTACTAACTGGAAATCCCAACGCCATGCAGCGACAAAGCAGCTCTCATACCTAATGCATTAGCTGAATGAATCAAGCATTATCTTATCGTCATTTTGATTATGTACCAACTTGTCGCATTAATCTATTTCTCGAATTATCGCTATCATTATCGTATTAATGTGAAAGAACCATTATTATGATTAATCATGATATTATGACAATAATGGAATTATCCTAATCGCTGATCGAATCGCATTTCGAATATTGTATTCACGGCACGACTTTTGTAACTCACGGAATTATTTTACTTCTTTCGATACGACGAACGACGTTCATGATTAAGGTGAGTTCATTCCATTTATTTTGCCGTATCGCATTATCATGTTTCGAATCGCTTATTAAAGCAATGGCTCAACGACAATTATTGTCCTTTAATATTTCCGTGGCTATACGATTATCGAATTGGAGATATCTTCGATGTACTCATCAGCTGCTCGTACTCGAAAATCTTGCAGCCTGCTAAGTAAATTGGTGGTATGATCTTACGCACATGCACACGAAGCAGCAGTTCAAGCAGTCGAGCGAACCTCCTGCACGCTGATATTAGCATGTTTTTCGACTACCCCAACGCTGGCAACGGTTTGCAACGCTATCATACACATAAGTTTGGAGTCATATACTCAATGGTAGTAACTTATGTTCTCGATATGCATCTAATGTTTATGCATCGCATTGGTACGCAGCTTTATTCTCCAAATTTTCTACACGATAATCTTGACCGCAATTTCTTCACCAGTCTGCAGCCACTCGGTTTATCGATGAGCCGTACCGTAATGTCTATGCGATTATCGAATTCCGTCCTAACTGTCATGCCTGAAGGATATTTAATATTTGGCAGCATTTGTATTACATTTTCGTATCGTACAACTGCTCCTAATGTATTCTATTCGAAATCGATTATTTTTGCTCATAACCGCTTACCATATTTTTTTTTGATATTCTGTTACTATGCGAACATACGAACGAACTCGGACAAGGTAACTTTAATTTTCATAACTTTTGATGTTTACCGACGATTTCGATTTTTTTTTCGCAAACACAGACACTTTCGTATCCTTGTTTGCTGGAAGGGGGCTATTGTAGTGCCTCCACATATATTCCAGTTCTCTTACATCTAACTTGGTTAAGCCCTTCGATTAATTTATTTAACCAAGCCATTCGTATATCAACAACTCATATGTACCATTGGTATTTTTATTATCTGCTTTGTATGAGCTTATACGACTGAGCATTGTTTACGCTTACGCACTTACTCATCCTTTTCGCTTTAATGTTAATCTCTTAATTTCCCATGAACTCACATGATTTGTATTGCTTGTCATTTGACTTTGTCAATCATTCGTCGCTTTTATTCATGTGTGTGCATACCTATTTCGCTTGTCATATGTCTGTCCTATTCTTATCTGACTATATATTCTTAGTCATACTCTGTCTCTTGGAGTTGGCTCATTAGCTTTCTACACGTCGCTTCGTTCATTCGCTTGCATTGTAATCCAAGGAGTTGGCTCATTAGCCTTCTCCTATTCGCTTCTCCTCTTTGCTATATGGTGTGCCTCAAATAAACGTATACGATACTTGGAGTTCATCTTCTGATTTATAAACGGAGCTATAAGAACACGCAGCCATCGGGCACACTACATCTGCTGAGCCCGACGTCGTCAAAATTGGCCACCATCCATAATGGTGAGCCCAACGTCAGCGAAATCGGCCACCATACAAAATCTCGAGCCAATCGTTCATTCATATCACTCCCTATTTGCTTCGCTCGATTCATTCGTCCATACGTCTTCACAGAAGATCAGTAAACTCTCACTACATAAATCGACGATCCCGATGACAAATCGAATATAACCAACCAGTTGATAATCTCGAGGACAAACCGAACAGAACTACTAACTGGAAATCCCAACGCCATGCAGCGACAAAGCAGCTCTCATACCTAATGCATTAGCTGAATGAATCAAGCATTATCTTATCGTCATTTTGATTATGTACCAACTTGTCGCATTAATCTATTTCTCGAATTATCGCTATCATTATCGTATTAATGTGAAAGAACCATTATTATGATTAATCATGATATTATGACAATAATGGAATTATCCTAATCGCTGATCGAATCGCATTTCGAATATTGTATTCACGGCACGACTTTTGTAACTCACGGAATTATTTTACTTCTTTCGATACGACGAACGACGTTCATGATTAAGGTGAGTTCATTCCATTTATTTTGCCGTATCGCATTATCATGTTTCGAATCGCTTATTAAAGCAATGGCTCAACGACAATTATTGTCCTTTAATATTTCCGTGGCTATACGATTATCGAATTGGAGATATCTTCGATGTACTCATCAGCTGCTCGTACTCGAAAATCTTGCAGCCTGCTAAGTAAATTGGTGGTATGATCTTACGCACATGCACACGAAGCAGCAGTTCAAGCAGTCGAGCGAACCTCCTGCACGCTGATATTAGCATGTTTTTCGACTACCCCAACGCTGGCAACGGTTTGCAACGCTATCATACACATAAGTTTGGAGTCATATACTCAATGGTAGTAACTTATGTTCTCGATATGCATCTAATGTTTATGCATCGCATTGGTACGCAGCTTTATTCTCCAAATTTTCTACACGATAATCTTGACCGCAATTTCTTCACCAGTCTGCAGCCACTCGGTTTATCGATGAGCCGTACCGTAATGTCTATGCGATTATCGAATTCCGTCCTAACTGTCATGCCTGAAGGATATTTAATATTTGGCAGCATTTGTATTACATTTTCGTATCGTACAACTGCTCCTAATGTATTCTATTCGAAATCGATTATTTTTGCTCATAACCGCTTACCATATTTTTTTTTGATATTCTGTTACTATGCGAACATACGAACGAACTCGGACAAGGTAACTTTAATTTTCATAACTTTTGATGTTTACCGACGATTTCGATTTTTTTTTCGCAAACACAGACACTTTCGTATCCTTGTTTGCTGGAAGGGGGCTATTGTAGTGCCTCCACATATATTCCAGTTCTCTTACATCTAACTTGGTTAAGCCCTTCGATTAATTTATTTAACCAAGCCATTCGTATATCAACAACTCATATGTACCATTGGTATTTTTATTATCTGCTTTGTATGAGCTTATACGACTGAGCATTGTTTACGCTTACGCACTTACTCATCCTTTTCGCTTTAATGTTAATCTCTTAATTTCCCATGAACTCACATGATTTGTATTGCTTGTCATTTGACTTTGTCAATCATTCGTCGCTTTTATTCATGTGTGTGCATACCTATTTCGCTTGTCATATGTCTGTCCTATTCTTATCTGACTATATATTCTTAGTCATACTCTGTCTCTTGGAGTTGACTCATTAGCCTTCTCCTATTCGCTTCCTCGCTTCGCTATGTGGTGTGCCTCAGATAAACGTATACGAAACTTGGAGTTCATCTTCTGATAAATAAACGGAGCTATAAGAACACGCAGCCATCGGGCACACTACAGCTTCAGTACAAGATGATTGAAGAAGCACAGAATTTCAGTAGCATCAAGAGTAATGATGGATAAACCTTAAAGCATGCCTTCTGACGATTAAGTTAAGGAAGATGTGAGTGAGCCTGTGAGTTAGTCAGTGATAGGACAAAAAGAGACAAGGCTAGTTGTACAATCGAGAAATGATATAATTCGAAGTCCACAAAATGAATGTGCGATCGAATACACGAAGACAATATTTCATAAACTTTCATTCTTCTGAATGGAAATTATATTTGAAAGAGTGTTATTTTGTTTTTTTCTGTAATTTAGATGAACAGAAGATGAACTAATGTTACGCCTTATTATTTTCATTGAATTTATTCAGCATACTGTTATTATTGTGAAATGATTGATTTTCTGTCATTTCTAACATTGTGACCTGATATAATTCGGATAAGCTTTATTCTATCTGACCAAATATGGATAAGTGAAATTTTTTCAAATTTATGAGTGTGTAATTTAGTATTGTTTCTATGCTTAACAAATAATGAATGATGTTTCGTTTCAGTGAGACCGTATCTGTTTGTGAGAAGCAAAAGTGACTCTTATCTGCCATCTAGGAACTCCTCTTATACGGCTTCAGCAGCGCTGTTCGACCCGTGAGTGATGAGAGCCAATGCAGCTTCGTTTGTTTTTCGAACTAGCATTGTCTTCTCATCTGCCACAGGCTTAGAGTTCGCGAAAGCCTTTATGTCGTCTGCTGTCGAATGATTTGCTCCGGCATGTCCTCGCAAAGCGCCTGTTGACGGTTTCAACATTGTGGCGAACTTTGTAATGAATCGTCTACAACTACTGATCGACATTCAGATACCTTCTTTTTGTTTCAGGCAAAATGAAATCACGAAAACCTGCAACGTGTGATATAAATGGTGTGGTACACTGAGAAATTTTTATGTATCCTATAACTAAGATATCGGATTTTTCACTGTTTCGTGGTTTACTGTTTATACATTAAAACAATGCAGACTATTTAAAATGGTGAGTAAACGAGACCTACCTTTTGCTGAACGTATCGCAGCAGACGACCAGAAAACTGGTTCCATGTTTCGTTACTGATATTAGACTAAGGTGAACTCGTCATAGTTTCAACATACCTAGAAGCGATTTGGGAAATTGTGCCACGGCGTTTTGACAACCGATCTAGCGAATTATTATAGATACAGGCTAATTAGTAAAATGGTTGCATCACTGCTGAAATTGACGCAGACAGATTTTCAGATGCACAACAATTCTCATCTACCATCTACAGCGAAGCGTTGACTACGAAAAGAGAAAATAATTCCAGTAGCATCAAAATATTGATGGATGATCGTTAGAGCATGCCCTCTGCCGATTAAGTTTGGGAAGATCTGACTAAGCATGAACGCAGGCTGATTAGACGTTCACATAGAAATCACAAAGAGTGTTTGTTAGCGAACCACGAGAATTTTATTCAATAATTTTTTTAATTTTTTTTTAAATTTATGAGAGTGTAGTTTATAATTGTTTCTATTTTAAACAAATATTGATTGATATCTCGTTTCAGTGAGACGTTATCTGTTTGTAAGAAATGAAAGAGGTTCTTATCTGCCATTAAGGAACTGCTCTAATACGGCTTGAACATCGCTGTTCCACTCGTAATTGATGAGGGCCAAAGCAGCTTCGTTTGTTTTTCGAACTAGCATTGTCTTCTCATCTGCCACAGGCTTAGCGTTCGCGAAAGCCTGTATGTCGTCTGCTGTCGAATGATTTGCTCCAGCTTGTCCTCGAAAAGCGCCTGTTGACGGTTTCAACATTGTGGCGAACTTTGTAATGATTCGTCTGCAACTGTTGATCGACGTTCAGATAACTTCGTATTCTCTGTTTTGGTTCAGCCAACATATAATCACGCAAACCTACAACTTTTGATGTGACTGGTGTGGTACACTGAGAATTTGTTTTGTATCTTATAACCAATGTTACGGGTATTTTTCCATTTTATTCATCATACTCTAATAATTGTTAAATGATTGATTTTCTGTTTTTTTACATTATCTCCTGGATCGTCCTAGAAATATTTTTTTATATAAGAGAGCGCTTCTCCAATTTATGAGAATTTTATTCAATAATTTTTTTATTTTGAATAAATTATGAAGTTATATAGTGTTGCAATATACAGCTTTGCTTGGTATCTGAAACACAGTTCATTGTAAGAATATTCAGTAGCATCTAGCTCTTCGCACTTATTAGATGATTATTCGTGTTTTCAGCCAATACTTGTCAAATATGACTGTATTGATAAATCATTGTGGCAATGTGACTATTTGCCAAGATGCGCGTACTGTTCATACGGTAAAATAATGCTGTCGATTTAAAACGGTGGTTAAACGAAACCGACATTTTGGACAAGGGATCGCACCAGACGATCTGAACCCTGGTTCATTGTTTTGTTGTCGCTTTGACTGAGGTGAACTCGTAATAGTTTGAGCATACCTAGAGGCGTGCGTGAAAATTTGGCCACGGCGATTTGACAAGCGATCTAGCTAATAATAATTATCGATACAGCTAAATTAGGAAAATTGTTTGAATCACTGCTGAAGTTGACGGAGATACATGTTCAGACGCACAGCTCTTCTCATTACTCATCTACAGCGCATTTCGGACGACATGGCTCGAAATCATTCGAAATGGCGCAGGTGCACCGACTCTCAGTGTTCTCCGAAATTCAGACATCGCTTTAGTGCAAGGTGATGGAAGAAGCACAAAATTTCAGTAGCATAAAAACTGTTGATGGATGATCGTTAAAGCAGGCCTTCTGCCGATTAAGTTTGGGAAGATCTGACTAAGCCTGAACGCAGGCTGATTAGACGTTCACATAGAAATCACGAAGAGTGTTTGTTAGCGAACCACGATCGCGGCGAAAGTTAATGGTAGGTGATATGTAACAGTACAGAACTATTCAGACTAATCTTTGTAACTGCTATTAGTAATCCAACTGTACGTGATACTCTTCGGAAAAAGAAATGGCTTACTATTCCACTTGATAATACGCAGACGCCTTAGTCAGTCTCATGAAGAAGAGCTTTGAACAATCCAGGCTTAACTCAGCTCATATGTTCAATCTTTTTTAGGTCCTAGGTGACAGAAACAGATCTCCTTGTGCAATATTATTTTCATTCCTTCACTTAAAAGCCATTTCAGACCCTGTTGAGCGTGAGTTTCCGTGGAAATAACTGTCTTTGCAAGATGTGTCAGGGAACCACAAAACCCAATTTCAAGCTCTCCACTCGAAACTCACAAATTTAGTTAGACTTAATAACGAAATATCATGGTGACTTTTTACATGGCGGTCTGATTTCTTCGCGTAGGTTGATCGCTGAAAGAGAACTAAGTACGGACAAACCAAAATATGATACAAATTCTTGATGTTAATGACGAGAACACTGAATGGTGTTGGTAGGTTTCTGTTGGTGAAATAGTATTACATAGCTCGACATCTTAAATTGAAAGGCAAAAATTCGCTTCCAGTGGTAACATGTGCAAAGTTATTTTCTTCACTGAACGTCAAAACGTCTGAATTTGTGAATGTAATATTTTTCGAATCTTTTCGGATTCATTTATCGTATGATCGCTTCGATCTCTCTTATTTTTTAGATTACAGCTAGTACATATATCAGGCCTACTACATCGGGATTCGGGCTGACGATTAAAAACGGAAAATGATATAGTATTGATGAATAAAGCCTTGACAGGAAAATTTAACAAATTTTTTTACAAATGAATATTGTGTTCTTGGTTAGAGAAGGATACTTATGAAAAAGATTAGGTGTAACTTCATATGAATATTTGGAACGAGTAAATAAAGTACGAAATCACCATTGAATATAATATAATCATCCATATGGTCTATTAGTATATTTTCAATGATTTTTAACACCATACGGACAAAATATTCCGCATGTATAAATGAAATAATGTGAGACATAGCTATTGGTCAATGCAAAGAATTGTGTCTGAGACAGTAATCTACAAATGGTACGGAGAACAATGCATGCATTTAAATGTGAGTATCATGACCCGGTTATACTTCAGCAGTTGTCTGTTCGCTCATTGAGAACATTTCTTGAATCCGTTGTTATTGACTAAAACAGAGGTTAATGTGACAGTATTGTGGATTATCCGCCACATTGGAAAAGTGGTTGTCACGACTTATTAGGATAATTTTTGTTGATTTGTCAACGGAGATTTGTCACATATGACTGTATGGTAAACCATTTTCCCTGTGTTAATATTTCACATAGTTTTCATAATGACGACATGTAAATTATCAAACTGTCGTCGTTAGGTAGGCACTTAGATTTTTCAAAGAGATTCTATCTTACTATTATCCGGAGATTTATAATCGTATTTTAAAAGAAGTTGCATGCATTCCGATTAACAGTAAACATATTGCTGTAGTTTAAAGAAACGTACAATACTATAATCACTGGACACTAGTGACTAATGCACTCAATTTAAACGAATGTCAGTGATAGGACAAAAAGAGACAAGGCTAGTTGTACAATCGAGAAATGATATAATTCGAAGTCCACAAAATGAATGTGCGATCGAATACACGAAGACAATATTTCATAAACTTTCTTTCTTCTGAATGGAAATTATATTTGAAAGAGTGTTATTTTGTTTTTTCTGTAATTTAGATGAACAGTAGATGAACTAATGGTACGCCTTATTATTTTCATTGAATTTATTCAGCATACTGTTATTATTGTGAAATGATTGATTTTCTGTTATTTCTAACATTGTGACCTGATATAATTCGGATAAGCTTTATTCTATCTGACCAAATATGGATAAGTGAAATTTTTTCAAATTTATGAGCGTGTAATTTAGTAATGTTTCTATGCTAAACAAATATTGATTGATATCTCGTTTCAGTGAGACGTTATCTGTTTGTAAGAAATGAAAGAGGTTCTTATCTGCCATTAAGGAACTGCTCTAATACGGCTTGAACATCGCTGTTCCACTCGTAATTGATGAGGGCCAAAGCAGCTTCGTTTGTTTTTCGAACTAGCATTGTCTTCTCATCTGCCACAGGCTTAGCGTTCGCGAAAGCCTGTATGTCGTCTGCTGTCGAATGATTTGCTCCAGCTTGTCCTCGAAAAGCGCCTGTTGACGGTTTCAACATTGTGGCGAACTTTGTAATGATTCGTCTGCAACTGTTGATCGACGTTCAGATAACTTCGTATTCTCTGTTTTGGTTCAGCCAACATATAATCACGCAAACCTACAACTTTTGATGTGACTGGTGTGGTACACTGAGAATTTGTTTTGTATCTTATAACCAATGTTACGGGTATTTTTCCATTTTATTCATCATACTCTAATAATTGTTAAATGATTGATTTTCTGTTTTTTTACATTATCTCCTGGATCGTCCTAGAAATATTTTTTTATATAAGAGAGTGCTTCTCCAATTTATGAGAATTTTATTCAATAATTTTTTTATTTTGAATAAATTATGAAGTTATATAGTGTTACAATATACAGCTTTGCTTGGTATCTGAAACACAGTTCATTGTAAGAATATTCAGTAGCATCTAGCTCTTCGCACTTATAAGATGATTATTCGTGTTTTCAGCCAATACTTTTCAAATATGACTGTATTGATAAATCATTGTGGCAATGTGACTATTTGCCAAGATGCGCGTACTGTTCATACGGTAAAATAATGCTGTCGATTTAAAACGGTGGTTAAACGAAACCGACATTTTGGACAAGGGATCGCACCAGACGATCTGAACCCTGGTTCATTGTTTTGTTGTCGCTTTGACTGAGGTGAACTCGTAATAGTTTGAGCATACCTAGAGGCGTGCGTGAAAATTTGGCCACGGCGATTTGACAAGCGATCTAGCTAATAATAATTATCGATACAGCTAAATTAGGAAAATTGTTTGAATCACTGCTGAAGTTGACGGAGATACATGTTCAGACGCACAGCTCTTCTCATTACTCAGCTACAGCGCATTTCGGATGACATGGCTCGAAATCATTCGAAATGGCGCAGGTGCACCGACTCTCAGTGTTCTCCGAAATTCAGACATCGCTTTAGTGCAAGGTGATGGAAGAAGCATACTCTTATCATTGTGAAATGATTGATTTTCTGTCATTTCTAACATTGTGACCTGGAATCATTTAGATAAGCTTTATTCTATCTGACCAAATATGGATAAGTGAAATTTTCTTTAAATTTATGAGAGTGTAATTTATTATTGTTTCTATGTGAAACAAATTATGAATGATATCTCGTTTCAGTGAGACCTTACCTGTTTGTAAGAAATGAAAGAGGTTCTTATCTGCCATTAAGGAACTGTTCTAATAAGGCTTTAACAGTGCTGTTCGACCCGTGAGTGATGAGGGGCATTGCAGATTCGTTTTTTTTCGTACTAACGTTTTCTTCACATCTGCCACATGAATATTCGTATTTCCAGCAAATAGTTTTCAAATATGTCTGTACTGATAAATCATTGTGGCACTGTGACTATTTAACAAGGTCTGTGTACTGTTGATACAATGATATTAATGATGACGAATAAAAACCGTGGGTAAACGAGACCTACGTGTGGGTCAAGGGATCGCAGCGGACGCTGATGCAATTTTAGGAATAGTCTACATTGAATATATAATGAAGCGAAATTAGCTAGGACATTCATATTTAGTTTCTGTCATCACATGCTTGTCGATTGATGTAAAACAAAACTGAAAGTAGCAGTAACACTAAACTTTCACACTTGAAATTACCCTTCCTATTTTGACACATTAGATGGATACATATTTCATTAGTCTCATCCCGTTCTAAAGTACTTTCCACTAATTTTCATCTAATGTTATCTTGCAGCGAAGAAGTTATTCCATCACTAACTGGTATTAGTAATCTAACTGAACGTGATACTTTTCCGAAAAAGAAAAGGTTTATTATTCCACTTTATAATACGTTGATGTCTTAGTTAGGCTCATGAAGAAGAACTTCGAAATATCCAGGCTTAACTCAGTTCATATGTTCACATTTCGTTTCATGACGTTCTGATTTCTTCTTGCAGGTTGGTGTTGCAAGAGAACTCATTACGGACAAACCGAAATATGATACAAATTCTTGATGTTAATGATGAGAACACTGAATAGTGTTGGTAGGTTTCTGTTGGTGAAATGGTATTACATAGCTCGACATCTTAAATTGAAAGGCAAAAGTTCGCTTCCAGTGGTAACATGTGCAAAGTTATTTTCTTCTCTGAATCTCATATCTTCTGAAGTCGTGAAAATATTTTTTTTCGATTGTTTTTGGATTCACATCTAGAATTACCGCTTTGATCTCCATTTTTTTTATTACAACTAATATATACATCAGGTCTACTACATCGGGATGTGGACTGGCGATTGAAAACGGAAATAAAATATAACTGATGAAACAAGCCTTGACAGGAAAATTTAACAAATTTTTTTACAAATGAATATTGTGTTCTTGGTTAGAGAAGGATACTTATGAAAAAGATTAGGTGTAACTTCATATGAATATTTGGAACGAGTAAATAAATTACGAAATCACCATTGAATATAATATAATCATCCATATGGTCTATTAGTATATTTTCAATGATTTTTAACACCATACGGACAAAATATTCCGCATGTATAAATGAAATAATGTGAGACATAGCTATTGGTCAATGCAAAGAATTGTGTCTGAGACAGTAATCTACAAATGGTACGGAGAACAATGCATGCATTTAAATGTGAGTATCATGACCCGGTTATACTTCAGCAGTTGTCTGTTCGCTCATTGAGAACATTTCTTGAATCCGTTGTTAATGACTAAAACAGAGGTTAATGTGACAGTATTTTGGCGTATCAGTCACACTGGAAAAGTGGTTGTCACGGCATATTAGGATGAAAATAAAATAAGGAAAGATAAAAATCTGAGTCCACAAGATGAACGTGCCATCGAATTCAAGTAGATATTATTTCTTCAACTTGCTTTCTTCTGAATGGAAAGTACACGTTACATCAAGCCTACTTTCTGGCACGAACGGGTCAAAGGAACGCGAAAGACGACCTAAACGCTGGTTCATTGTATGGAACACGTTATTGGACGAACGGGAACTACTTCGAGCAAAATTGGAGGTATGATTATTTCTTCAACTTTCTTTCTTTTGAATGGAAAGTATATTTGAAAGAGTGTTATTTTGTTTTGTTTGTAATTAGGATGAACAAAAGATGAACTAATGTTACGCCTTATTATTTTCATTGAATTTATTCAGCATACTCTTATCAGTGTAAAATGATTGATTTTGTGTTATTTCTAACATTGTGACCTGATATAATTCGGATAAGCTTTATTCAATATGACCAAATATGGATAAGTGAAATTTTTTTTAAATTTATGAGAGTGTAGTTTATTATTGTTTCTATTTTAAACAAATATTGATTGATATCTCGTTTCAGTGAGACGTTATCTGTTTGTAAGAAATGAAAGAGGTTCTTATCTGCCATTAAGGAACTGCTCTAATACGGCTTGAACATCGCTGTTCCACTCGTAATTGATGAGGGCCAAAGCAGCTTCGTTTGTTTTTCGAACTAGCATTGTCTTCTCATCTGCCACAGGCTTAGCGTTCGCGAAAGCCTGTATGTCGTCTGCTGTCGAATGATTTGCTCCAGCTTGTCCTCGAAAAGCGCCTGTTGACGGTTTCAACATTGTGGCGAACTTTGTAATGATTCGTCTGCAACTGTTGATCGACGTTCAGATAACTTCGTATTCTCTGTTTTGGTTCAGCCAACATATAATCACGCAAACCTACAACTTTTGATGTGACTGGTGTGGTACACTGAGAATTTGTTTTGTATCTTATAACCAATGTTACGGGTATTTTTCCATTTTATTCATCATACTCTAATAATTGTTAAATGATTGATTTTCTGTTTTTTTACATTATCTCCTGGATCGTCCTAGAAATGTTTTTTTATATAAGAGAGTGCTTCTCCAATTTATGAGAATTTTATTCAATAATTTTTTTATTTTGAATAAATTATGAAGTTATATAGTGTTACAATATACAGCTTTGCTTGGTATCTGAAACACAGTTCATTGTAAGAATATTCCGGAGTATCTAGCTCTTCGTACTTATAAGATGATTATTCGTGTTTTCAGCCAATACTTTTCAAATATGACTGTATTGATAAATCATTGTGGCAATGTGACTATTCGCCAAGATGTGCGTACTGTTTATACGGTAAAATAATGCTGTCGATTTAAAACGGTGGTTAAACGAAACCGACATTTTGGACAAGGGATCGCACCAGACGATCTGAACCCTGGTTCATTGTTTTGTTGTCGCTTTGACTGAGGTGAACTCGTAATAGTTTGAGCATACCTAGAGGCGTGCGTGAAAATTTGGCCACGGCGATTTGACAAGCGATCTAGCTAATAATTATCGATACAGCTAAATTAGAAAAATTGTTTGAATCACTGCTGAAGTTGACGGAGATACATGTTCAGACGCACAGCTCTTCTCATTACTCAGCTACAGCGCATTTCGGATGACATGGCTCGAAATCATTCGAAATGGCGCAGGTGCACCGACTCTCAGTGTTCTCCGAAATTCAGACATCGCTTTAGTGCAAGGTGATGGAAGAAGCATACTCTTATCATTGTGAAATGATTGATTTTCTGTCATTTCTAACATTGTGACCTGGAATCATTTAGATAAGCTTTATTCTATCTGACCAAATATGGATAAGTGAAATTTTCTTTAAATTTATGAGAGTGTAATTTATTATTGTTTCTATGTGAAACAAATTATGAATGATATCTCGTTTCAGTGAGACCTTACCTGTTTGTAAGAAATGAAAGAGGTTCTTATCTGCCATTAAGGAACTGTTCTAATAAGGCTTTAACAGTGCTGTTCGACCCGTGAGTGATGAGGGGCATTGCAGATTCGTTTTTTTTCGTACTAACGTTTTCTTCACATCTGCCACATGAATATTCGTATTTCCAGCAAATAGTTTTCAAATATGTCTGTACTGATAAATCATTGTGGCACTGTGACTATTTAACAAGGTCTGTGTACTGTTGATACAATGATATTAATGATGACGAATAAAAACCGTGGGTAAACGAGACCTACGTGTGGGTCAAGGGATCGCAGCGGACGCTGATGCAATTTTAGGAATAGTCTACATTGAATATATAATGAAGCGAAATTAGCTAGGACATTCATATTTAGTTTCTGTCATCACATGCTTGTCGATTGATGTAAAACAAAACTGAAAGTAGCAGTAACACTAAACTTTCACACTTGAAATTACCCTTCCTATTTTGACACATTAGATGGATACATATTTCATTAGTCTCATCCCGTTCTAAAGTACTTTCCACTAATTTTCCTCTAATGTTATCTTGCAGCGAAGAAGTTATTCCATCACTAACTGGTATTAGTAATCTAACTGAACGTGATACTTTTCGGAAAAAGAAAAGGTTTATTATTCCACTTTATAATACGTTGATGTCTTAGTTAGGCTCATGAAGAAGAACTTCGAAATATCCAGGCTTAACTCAGTTCATATGTTCACATTTCGTTTCATGACGTTCTGATTTCTTCTTGCAGGTTGGTGTTGCAAGAGAACTCATTACGGACAAACCGAAATATGATACAAATTCTTGATGTTAATGACGAGAACACTGAATGGTGTTGGTAGGTTTCTGTTGGTGAAATGGTATTACATAGCTCGACATCTTAAATTGAAAGGCAAAAGTTCGCTTCCAGTGGTAACATGTGCAAAGTTATTTTCTTCTCTGAATCTCATATCTTCTGAAGTCGTGAAAATATTTTTTTTCGATTGTTTTTGGATTCACATCTAGAATTACCGCTTTGATCTCCATTTTTTTTATTACAACTAATATATACATCAGGTCTACTACATCGGGATGTGGACTGGCGATTGAAAACGGAAATAAAATATAACTGATGAAACAAGCCTTGACAGGAAAATTTAACAAATTTTTTTACAAATGAATATTGTGTTCTTGGTTAGAGAAGGATACTTATGAAAAAGATTAGGTGTAACTTCATATGAATATTTGGAACGAGTAAATAAAGTACGAAATCACCATTGAATATAATATAATCATCCATATGGTCTATTAGTATATTTTCAATGATTTTTAACACCATACGGACAAAATATTCCGCATGTATAAATGAAATAATGTGAGACATAGCTATTGGTCAATGCAAAGAATTGTGTCTGAGACAGTAATCTACAAATGGTACGGAGAACAATGCATGCATTTAAATGTGAGTATCATGACCCGGTTATACTTCAGCAGTTGTCTGTTCGCTCATTGAGAATATTTCTTGAATCCGTTGTTAATGACTAAAACAGAGGTTAATGTGACAGTATTTTGGCGTATCAGCCACACTGGAAAAGTGGTTGTCACGGCATATTAGGATGATAATAAAATATGGAAAGATAAAAATCGGAGTCCACAAGATGAACGTGCCATCGAATTCAAGTAGATATTATTTCTTCAACTTGCTTTCTTCTGAATGGAAAGTACACGTTACATCAAGCCTACTTTCTGGCACGAACGGGTCAAAGGAACGCGAAAGACGACCTAAACGCTGGTTCATTGTATGGAACACGTTATTGGACGAACGGGAACTACTTCGAGCAAAATTGGAGGTATGATTATTTCTTCAACTTTCTTTCTTTTGAATGGAAAGTATATTTGAAAGAGTGTTATTTTGTTTTGTTTGTAATTAGGATGAACAAAAGATGAACTAATGTTACGCCTTATTATTTTCATTGAATTTATTCAGCATACTCTTATCAGTGTAAAATGATTGATTTTGTGTTATTTCTAACATTGTGACCTGATATAATTCGGATAAGCTTTATTCAATATGACCAAATATGGATAAGTGAAATTTTTTTTAAATTTATGAGAGTGTAGTTTATTATTGTTTCTATTTTAAACAAATATTGATTGATATCTCGTTTCAGTGAGACGTTATCTGTTTGTAAGAAATGAAAGAGGTTCTTATCTGCCTTTAAGAAACTGCTCTAATACGGCTTGAACATCGCTGTTCCACTCGTAATTGATGAGGGCCGAAGCAACTTCGTTTTTTCTTCCTACCAAGGTTGTCTTCTCATCTGCCACGGGCTTAGCGTTCGCGAAAGCCTGTATTTCGTCTGCTGTCGAATGATTTGCTCCAGCTTGTCCTCGAAAAGCGCCTGTTGACTGTTTCACCATTGTGGCGAACATTGTAATGAATCGTCTGCAACTGTTGATCGACGTTCAGATAACTTCTTAATCTCTTATTAGTTTCAGCCAACATATATTCACGACAACCTACAACTTCTGTTGTCACTGGTGTGGTAAACTGAGAATTTAATTTGTATCTTATAACCAATGTTACGGGTTTTTATTCGATTTTATTCAGCAGAGACTTATCTTTGTGAAATGATTGATTTTCTGATTTTTCCATATTATGTCCTGGATCGTCCGAGAAATATTTTCCTTCAATGTTTTTAAATGCAGATAAAATAGCACTTTGGTGTCGCTTCCTACGCAAAGGATGAAGATTCCATGGCCGAAGGAGTTTAAAGACGGGGATGTGCGGGGCTTCCTGAAGGAGTTTGAGGCCGTGGCGGAGCTGGTGGGGGTGAAGGAAGCGAAGGCGAAGCTGGTGGTGCTGGGGACGCTGCTGAGAGGAAGAGCGAAAGCCGTATATGACGGCTTGAACGGTGCTGGCGGGAAGACGCCATGGGAGGCGGTCGTTGAGCGGCTGATGACCGAGTTCGACAGCCCGGTGGACAGGGAGGAGGCGTTGCGGAAGTTCTGCTTGACGAGGCTGTCGGCTGATGGTGACCTGCTGGTGCTCGCTGTGGAACTCAAAAGGTTGCTGCGCCGTGCGTTGCCGAATATCGATGAGGAGTCGGAGGCACAATTGTCGGCGTCGCAATTTATTGAGAGTGTGCCTGCCGCTGTGTCCCAGCAGGTGAGATTAGTAAATGCAGCACAACCTATGGACATCGGTGAACTGGCGAAGGTGACTCGTCAGCTGATGACACGAACAGTAGCTCCGGTCGGGTGCGAAAAGCAGGAGATAAATGCTTTCGAGAAGAAGATTGAGGAGTTGGAGCGTGAGATAGCAGCATTACGAGTAAATCATAAAAGGAACGATAAATGTTACGCTTGTGGAGAGGCAGGACATTGGAAGATAAACTGTCCAAGAAGACGACGACGACGATATTTTAAACATTATAACGTGTTTTCTTTCCACCCTAGGAATTGGGAGGTTCTTGCACTAGTAGATAGAGGGGCAATTTATGCCAGAGTGTACATAAATGAACGGGAGTTAGTGTGTTTGATTGATACAGGGGCAGCTATATCGTTAATAAGCAAAGAGCAATGTAAGACAATTAAACCATGTACATTAGCTGTCCACACCATAGGAGGGCATATGCTAGAGGTGTCGGGGGTATCTAACAGTATTGTAAAAATGAGTGGAGCTGAGATAAATTTTCCGTTCGTGGTAACCACAAGCTTATCGAGACCGATATTAGGAGCAGATTTCCTAAGAGAGGTAAAAGCAATAATTGACTTGAGAAGAGGGAAAATGGTCACAAAGTACGGTTCATTGCCAATACATGAAAGTAGCGAAGTGGCTGAAATAAGGATGGCAACGGACGTCTCGACCAAGAAACCTAACGTTAACGAGTTATGCGCAAAGTATGCGAAACTGTTCACTGGAGATGGGGAGACGTATGGATTTTGTGACAAAGTAAAGCATGAAATTCCTATAAAGAACGACCGAGTAAATATATTTACAACACGTCGTGTCCCAGTGCATTTAGAGGCCGAGGTAAATCGACAGGTCCAGGAAATGTTGAAGGAAGGTATAATTGAGGAAGCAGACAGCCCTTATAGCTCACCGGTACTCTTGGTAAAGAAACCCAATGGAAAGTATAGATTTTGCGTCGACTTTAGAGAACTGAATAATATAACAGACCTGTGTTCTCATTCACTACAGCACTTCTCCAATTTATGAGAATTATATTCAATTTTTTTTAATAATGAATAAGTTATGAAGTTATATAGTGTTTCAATATAGAGCTTTTCTTGTTATCTGAATTAGAGATCATTGTAAGAATATTCAGGAGTATCTAGCTCTTCGTACTTATAAGAAGATTATTCGTGTTTTCATCCAATAGTTTTCAAATATGACTGTATTTAACAAGTTGTGTGTACTGTTGATACAGTAAAACAATGCTGTCGATTGAAAACGGTGGGTAAGCAAGACCTATATTTTTGGCTCAAGGGATCGCAGCAGACGCTAATGCAATTTCTGGACTAGTCTACAGTGAATAATCAATCAAGCACTATTGTCTAGTATATTCTTTCATAGTCTCAGTCTTCACAGGCTTGTCGATTGATGTAAAACAAGACTGAAATCAGCAGATCAAGTTATGTGTTTATCAGAGAGATTGATCCTTAAATTTCATACTTGAAATAACCCTTCCTATTTTGAGATATTCGATGGATACATATTTGATTATTCTTGTTACTGTCCAAAGTATTTTCCGCTAATATTCCTCTAAAGTTGCAGCGATGTTTTTTCTATCACTTATTTTCGATTGATTAAGAAGGTTGTAAAAGCTTTAATAGCGAATAAAAACTCGAACTTCATAACACACGTCTATAATATACCATGTGGATTTTTTGCATCCGGCGATGCTAGATTCTATTGTTCATTGTCTGGTACTTTTAGAAATAAGGCCTGCTTCTGCAAACCTAATAAAATACAGGTATTGGTCGTCGCTTATTCTAGTGACAATGGTTAGACAAAGAGTATCAGATATGTCGTTTTTAAAATTCTCAATGTGTTATTGTCTGAAGACATGAATTAAGGGTTGAGATATGAAGAAGTTATGATACATATGTTCTAGAATAGTAAGTAAAATCCACAGTGTCAATGCGTCTTGAGATGTATTAGTTTGATCGTCCTATTTTGACAGAATCACGAAAATCTGTGATGCGTCCGTCAGTCAGCTTCTGCAATTCTATGGTGCATAATATATATGCAGTTCTGCGGCATTTTAAATTCAATATATTCTCAGATTTTGTATGCTTCTTTTACTTATAACCACGACTATGTAACGGTCCAACGGTGAATTAATCGTAAAATGAATACAAAGCTTTGATACATTTATAAGTACACCAAGAACTGCTTTAATATACATGTCTGAAACATGGTCAGCAACAGTTAAAGATATTCGTTATTTACTCGTTTTTTAAAAGGCTTTCACGAAGAATCGGTGAGTGAGCCTAAAACTATCTAGTAATCAATGTTCGAGAAATAGAAAAGGTTTAGGTAATGCTCGTTCATGAAACGAAACCTCACCAGTATGGATATTCGTCACAATTGCCTGAACGACAGGTTCATTTTTGATGGTTGATGTCTTATTTGTGCAGGCGATTGATAGAAAAAATAAACGCAGATATTCAGCGTCAGTTTGTTTAGTCGCACGTTATGTGTGTGAGGATATCTGATGTTTATTCGTTTTCCATGAGCAGTGTCTTTGAAGCGTTGCACGTACATCTAAGGACAGTCAAGTAATCACTGCTTTTATTATGAAAGAGTACCAAAATAGAGAACTCGTGAGACATGTGTTACGTACACGAAATTATTAAATGCCTCGAAGAGCCACGTTTGGTAGTGATGTAAAACGTATGTGGCTCAGGTTGATGATGATGATGGTGTCTCGTTTTATGAAGATGTTTTGGTTGTGGAGCTTTCATTGTTCTTCTGAACAAAATTTTCAGCACAAACGTCATATAGAAATGAAGTAGCATAATATCTCCACGTTCGACTTGTAGCTCGTTCTGATCACCTTGATCTTGAATAGTTTTTGCTGCATCTAATCTGTCATTGTTTGCACCTTTGTTTCTACTGTTTCTTCCTTTCGATTTTTTTCTTTGATTCTATGTATCGTATGATTTTTCTGATTAGGTAATAAGTCGGGTTAATGTCTATGTGTTTGTTAATCGCTGTTCAACTGAATGCCAGGGTTCTAATTATAATCCAGTGTTCTCTGTGCCCCTTCTATCCGATTATTCCACATTTTTCTAATCAAATCGATGTCCATAATTTTCCGCATGTATTGATTTAGCAGAAAAAATGTCGTCGCATTTGGCTGCCAATTTGTATTCACGTAGGCAGAGCTGTGGATGTCATTCGCTTTGTCCTACACAAAGATTTTTACACACTCGACAATTGATTTTTTGGATGATATTTCGTTTATCTACCCTTTTCAAATTATCCTTTGTTGTATATATGATTGAATGATATGATTCTGTTGAATAATTTTCTAATATTATGTACTACAAAAGGTGAAGCTACATCCAATCAACGATATGGAAATTTAGTCAAAGGTCTAGATTACTTGCGTCTTACCTGTCTGAAAATTGACGAAATTCTATACGATGGAAAAGAAATTCCGTTACGTACATGTAACGCCTTTAGATATCTTGCTCAACAGTTCGTGACAAATCGTTCAACGTACATACAGACATATTTATTCGTTATTTTTTGTTCAAATCAGCAAAGGTTATTTTGTTAATATGTGTTCCATAAATTGTTTCTATCCGAAAATCCATTATGGATGACTGATTTGTAAATATGAAATTCCATAATTTGACAACAAGCTCTCGTTGTCTAAAACAATTTTTCGACTCAAAAAAAGGTTGAAGTTTGAATTCAACAAAATATAATGTTTGTGTAGGAATTCTGCTTATTCGTAAGGCTACTGATGAATCCTACAATGTGTATATCCATACAAAAACACTATTCTTTATTTGTGCTCATGTGATATCTTCATGTGAAATAAAGACAAATAGTTTTCCGTAAAACTATTAGTACGCTTTTTTGTGCCCTTCACAAAGAGGTTTGTATGATGCTAAAATAAACTCTGTGTGAGTGCTTGTAGAATACACTTTCCATGCCATATAAAGACTTCTGATATCAGTAGCAGTCCATAGACAATCGATTAAGATTAGCCCATCATGTGACTGTATTATTTTTGGTGCTCTGGATTACCCTCGAAGAGGAATTCAAGGAGCAGTTGATCGTGCTGGCCAGTAAGATTTCCCAAAGCGTCACGTCCCTGATGATGGCCTGGTTTTCGAGTGAATATCAGCACTGATATATGGCTTTTGACCAGCTTTTTTCAGCATGCACCACCACAGTCATAGGCGATGCTGGCGTCAGTAAAAAGAACAATGGGTTTACTCAGCATGACGTCGCTCTGTCCAACTACATGGATGTGAAATGCTCATCAGGATGTCAAAGAGAAGATAGACTTCTCTTTACGGAAAGTCTGCAACTAGCGACTTGTGTATCTGATTTTGATGAACTGAAAATCTGTACTCCATAAATAACATGGTCGAATCTTCTGTCCACTAGCGCTACTATCCGTGGACCATTGTTTGATCTTTAGCCACAAGCATACAGATCACCACACACTTCGTTTGTGGATTACCTTTCGGACTGTGTCAGCACTGTAGCTGATGCATTACTAGGATACTTCAGGCTGTTGATCGTTGTCAGTCTTTTAAAAAAAGGATTTTTGCTGAAAATCTCGCTCCGGTAACGTATCATTCCGCGCCTTTCGATTAATCAACAAGAAACGCTGTAATTCAACAGCCGATTTAACCTCCAATTCTGTCTTGATGAATCATCTTTCAAACGTTCTCAAATATCATGCTACTCACTCATTCGACTGCAGGCGGTATGGCGGTGACTGTAAGTGCTTGAATGTTAGTCGATGACAAAGAGCTTGGAATTTTATGAAAGTAAGTTTTGACCCTAAGTGCTGTCCTTCTGCGGTAGACAAATAAATGATTCGCGAGCATCAAAAATCGAAGAAATGAACGCCAACTAGACTCCTAATGATTTCAAGAACTTACGTCAGGACGAGACACTAGTCAGGATGGACATCAGTTAGATGGGTCGAGTTTTTTAAGGATCCGATCGGCAGTGGTTGGCTTCAAAAGATGAATCTCAAATTCTTCAAGGTTTCAGAAATTACGCCATCAAAACAACGATGTGTATCGATACTTAGCAGCTCTGTTGATGCTCCGTCTACTTGCACTTGCAAACAAGCATCAGCTAGATCAAGATTTATAAACAAATTTGCTCCATTTATCATAGACATCAGATCTGCAATGAATAGCACAGGATAATGATTCTGTCTCACATCTACATCGAAGACTTAAGAAACGTGAGCTCAAATTCTGTGGAAATTTTCGCTGCCGTCTAATTTCTAATTTGAAGAATTCAAGTTTCAAAAATTACATTCAATATAAGGATCCAAAATATCAATCGCTTGCAAGTCAATTCATAGGATCTTTGTTCGTCAACGTATTGAGAAAAAACTAGTCAGCAAAATGTAACGAATTTCTAGTGTACTCTTTTCGCAAAAAAGTGGTTCAGTTGAATGTATTTCGAATCTGTATATTAGAGATTTGCGGATGCGAAGGGTCACTGTGACAATGAACCTTTGAACTGTAGAAGTTGCATTTGAAAGTAAATTCAGTGATTTTGACAGACAGCAAGCAGGTCGTATAGTGCTTTCTGAGCATCGAAGAATGTTCATTGAATCTAAGTTAGACACATTCTGATCTGGTAACCAACGTCCGTAATAAGTGAATGTATTCGAACATTGTTTTCGGTAATTCATTATTCAATACAATTTTACACGAATCCTTTAGTTCAGATAAAACATATTTCATTATCATGACCTTGGATTTAAAGGAGTATCATGATCATGGTAGAGTTTTTGAATCGGCTACAGTATATATTCTCATATGTGGACTCTTAATCGGTTTTCGTCCCACTGTTTGATCTGTGCACTTCAATTCCCAATCCTGATAACCCTTTTCATTACTATAAGAACTGTCCCACATTTGTGTTTATGTAATCGATTTCGCTCATCAAAGGTCAGTCACATTTTAGTTATCTTAATTGTAGAGTGTTGTTTCTCATTCTGCTCACCCAAAACCGGTTTACTCACCATCAATCACTGATTCCTTCGAAATGTATATTTTGTTGTTTGGCTTCACTATTGTGACTTTGCTTTTCTAGGTGTTTGGGGCCAGAGTTGACTTCATACTTCCTTTCGTTTTCCACAGCTCGTCTTGAAACTTATTATGCTACTGTTGATATTTCGGATGTTCAGAAACATGACATTTAAATACTGAATAGTCTTTATTGATGACTGCTTTTTTGAAGAGCTAATGAGGGTTTAATGTGTACGTTCAGCATATTCATGCTTTCCATGAGACCTAAATACATTGTTATTCATTAATTTCAGTAATTTATTGCTCAAGTTCGATAGTTCGAATTTTTCTGCGTTTCAAATCCTCATATTTTTGAAATTGGGATTTACTATAATCTACTGAAAAATACTAATCTGCAGAATCAACTGACGATTTTCCGATACTTTTCTGATCTTTTCATGGCTGACGGAGTCAATTATACTTGCCTAAGATCCAGAAATATCATGATAACTGAAATTTGAAAACATCGGACGGCGAATGCGTTTATATTTCGGGGCTGGAGATTCGAGAATTCCTCGTCAACCTTTCTAAATTATTCATAAAAATCGATTGAATAATTTGCTGTTGCCTAACAATTTATAACAAATTCAGATTGGTAAGGATAGACAACACTTTGTTTACACAAATAACTCAAACACTGATCATTCAACATGTGTTCACATGTAATTTATGCTGAAACGGAAATGATTTAGCACTACGCATGGACTAGATCATGGTTCACTAGCTAATAGAATATAAACATGGATTTATGAGTGAATTCGGGCAACGAAACTTTGACAAGAATCCCCTAGATATCTGTATAATTCTGTACATTTCTTTGTAGATTTTAAAATTTCAATTTGTATTTCTATCTTCATGTGGCAAACCGATTTCAGTTATAAAAATGTTCGAGCTTGAATAATTCACTAATATATCACGGATCAGCAATCAGTAAACATGGGAACCGCGATCATTATTAGAGAATTCCAGACTCAAATTGAACTGATTATTCGTCTCAATCAACTTAACTTATCGATTCTTTGCAACAACTACCTCTTGTCACTAATGATAGTTATGTACCACACAATCAGGATGTAAACAAACTTCTTTTTGAGGACAAAGGAACTTTGGAAATATTACATACCATGATATATTTTCTTTTGAGAGCATCATTTTGCAGATAATGTGTCTACAGTTTGCAAATAAACCATCTGACCGGTGATGTGATCTCTTATTAAACTGATGAAACTATGTACATTCGAAACCTTAGGTGAACTATGCTCAACATGTACAATGTAATGTGAATAATAGCAGATAAACAGGCTCTGCAGATCACAGGATTGCTGAACATTATAGTGTGATGAATTCGATATATCAGATGATCGACCAATGATACTAATCATTGTCAAGACCAAGTGACAATGTGACAATGTTTTTATCCTTCCTTATTCTATCCGCATTACGTTGAATTACTTTCTTCTTCATTTATAATTATCACCTTATGTCCATTTGAAATTTTATTAAATTGAAATTCTACAATTCCTCATATAAAATGCCTTGACAATTTAGTATGTGTGACAAGATTGTTCGAAATGTATAGAGCGAATACATAACATTTTTCAAATCAATTACCTCTTGACTCTGTTCAGTCAAAACTTAAAAATAATACTAATTGTTTTAAGTTGTTTTCAAACTGGCTATTGTTTCGATCTACTGACCATATATACAAGCTTCAATTTATTAATGACTATTTACAATAGAATAACACGCATTTAAATATAATTTTATTCATTTTTTACTGGTAATCAAGACAGCCTTCTGAATCTATAAGATCTGAGACGAGTTAATGTGTACAATCAGTCCACTATTCTAATAAATCATCATATCCTTTAGGATAAAACATATTATAACTTTTTAAGCCCTCGGCAGTAAGTTTCATTTCTTGCATATATACTCAATGGAGAGTTAACAACCAAGAAGAACAATTGGAAAGAGGTCCAAGGAGCAATAACTTAAATATTTCAGGAGCTTTAATGTCACAGGAAACACCATCACAAGGAATGGATCTCTGTTGATACTCTCGCAAAAATTGAAGAAAGGAGGAACAAGAAGACAGCAATCAATGTCAGCCGAACAAGAGAAGAGACGTTTAGGGCACAAGCTGCATACACAGAAGCAAACAGGGAAGTGAAGAAGAGCATCAGAGCTGACAAACGAAAATATGTGGAAGATCTAGCAATGACGGCGGAAAAGGCTGCAAGAGAAGGAAACATGAGACAATTGTACGAAAGTAAAAAGAAGCTGGCCGGAAACTATCGTAAACCAGAACGACCAGTGAAAAGTAAGGAAGGCAAAGTAATCAGCAACACTGACGAACAGCGAAATAGGTGGGTAGAGCACTTTAAGGAACTATTGAATCGACCAGCTCCACTGAACCCACCCAACATCGAAGCAGCATCCACGGACCTCCCAATTAATATTGGCGCACCCACGATTGAGGAGATCAGTATGGCCATCAGACAAATGAAGAGCGCTAAAGCAGCATGACCAGACAACATTCCAGCAGAGGCAATGAAAGCAGATGTGGAAGCAACTGCGAAAATATTTCACATCCTCTTCAAGAAGATTTGGGATGAGGAACAAGTACCATCAGATTGGAAAGAAGGATACCTGATCAAAATACCAAAGAAAGGCGATCTCAGCAAGTGTGAAAACTACAGAGGCATCACTCTTCTTTCAATACCAGGCAAAGTCTTCAACAGGATATTGTCAAACAGAATGAAGGACTTCGTAGACGCTCAACTTCGAGATCAACAGGCCGAGTTTCGTAAGGATCGATCGTGTACTGACCGAATCGCTACATTACGGATCATTGTGGAACATACAATTGAATGGAACTCACCACTCCACATCAACTTTATCGACTACGAGAAAGCGTTCGATAGCGTGGATAGGAAAACACTGTGGATGCTTCTTCGACACTACAGGGTGCCTGAGAAAATAGTCAACATCATACGGAATTCTTATGATGGATTCAACTGCCAAATCGTACACGGAGGTAGGCTGACAAACTTATTTGAGGTGAAGACCGGTATCAGGCAAGGTTTCTTACTTTCACCCTTTCTCTGTCTCCTCATGATCGACAGGAAGATAGAGAAGTCAGCTTCTGGAGGAAGGCACGATCTTCGTTGGACAGTTTGGATGCAGCTGAAGGATCTGTGCTTCGCATATGACACGGCTGTTCTATTGTACATGCGAAAATAATTGCTAAAAAATACGACCAGTGTAGCAGCCTCTGCATCAGTAGGTCACAACGTACATAAAGAGAAAAGAGAAATTCTACGACACAACATTATATGCGTCAACCAAGTCACACTTGATTTATCGCTCACTTTGAGATTTTCACATTCGAAATCCATGCGCCATGATTGGTGACCTTTCAATATTTATTCGAAGCAATGCCATGTTTGTCACCATTATATTCACCCAATAAATGCAAAGTTATACTACCTTCTTTGTTGGATTGTGTATATCTATTTGACCGTGATCACATCCATGCGTGTTGAATATTTATTTCAGTTGCAGTATACAATTTCATCTGAACACATGTTGTGTGACTGGTAGTAGAAGTAGTTGCGTGGAATTAAGTGTTGGCTGTTGTAAACAAACTAATTTTTCTGTAACCAGTCAAGCAACAACCAATTATTTAAATGATGTGTATAAATAAGTTGGAAACTTATGACTGCAGAAAGCTAGACGAAGAAGTAAAAAAACCCCACCACTAAAATGGAAACAAAGTCGCTGTCCGATGTTTCAAATTACAGTTGACGTGAACTTTATAAGTCGAAAGCAATTGTGCATAGAAAAATATACTTCAAAATTTAGTTTAGTAATAAAAATTTATTATCCTATTTCACTATCTAGTGGTGAGGATCCGCTGAATTTCCAAATTACAGTAACCTCTGACTCAAAGCTGAAATGATTCAATTTGTTTTCATCTTCAAAGCGACATGGATTTTATACTGTGTGCGTTTCTTGCGAAAATCGTGAACGCAGCTACCTGAAGCAATCAACCAGTGTTGAAGTGATAAAATCTTTATTCATACATCAGTCAAGTGGAAACGCTCATTGTATATTTACTTTAGTTTTCAGAAACTATGCCTCATACTATGATTTTATTATTCATTTATCAGATCTGCGAATTGTTTATTATGTTCATTTTATGCTTCCTCAAAATCTTTCAAACACTGTTATGCGTCTTTTTCAGTCGTGGCACTTTATTCAAAGCACGATTTCTAAATTGTGATGTGATGCCATCTGGTAAAGATTATTTGTTAGAATGGGTGTTGGAAATATATATATATATATATATATCTTCTTTCATATCTTTGTTTCTTGTGATCTTTGATTGTTCTCTTCGGACTTGACATTGAAAGCACAGCAACTGGAACGGAATTAGATAAATGTTGTGTGACACTTGCTGTAGGATTAAGAATGAGGTTTGAATGATAAATAACTGTCTAGGTAGATTGCCCAGTCGACATAAAAACTAGTGATTTAGGTAAACATCCGTTCTAACATCCCTCATGAATGATAATTGCATCATAACACCAAATAATATTACTCCCAACACTTTATCAATTATTCGAATCAACTGTCCCTGCGAATTAGTATCAGATTAAACAACATATATGAATGACAGAGAAAAACACTGATATTCAGTGAAGGGAAAAGAAATAGAAAATATAATAAAATACAAATATTATCATCTCAAATGAAATCGATCTGACTAAAAACATAAACAACAGAAGTGAACAATGATGACAAATTACAAGTGTATACGTGGTGGTATTTTCACAAACAAGGCCCTCAAAAATGGATTTTACACTAGTATCATGAGGTTGACCTCTTTCGTGTTTCTCTAGGTTCCCACATTGTACGGCAGAATTTTCTGGACATTAAGATTTGAAATAATTAGCTGCCTGTTAATCCGTGTATGTTTCTAATTGTAGGTGCACCTAAATTGTTGAAACAGTGCTCGAGCTTTACCGATTCGTGCCTTCACAGCTGTCCAGATATTTATGGCCGTATACTCATTGCAATGCTTGTCTCACATGTCTTGATATGCGTCATTGTGTTTTATTGGGCGATTCAGCCTTTTCATTTAAGCATGAATCGCTTTCCTTCCACTGGTTTCTTCATAAGATCTTTATCGTTCATGATAGTTAGCATCCTGTGCCTCCGTTAAAAATAATTTTCAGTCTTTCTGCTTTGCTGTCATTCACTTTTGCAATGTTCAGGGGAACGTCTTTGATTTATGGTTGGTCATCAAAAACTAGAATGTCGTATTCCTCTTTCGCAATGTACAGTGTGTTTTATTCGAGGCCAACTTCAATATGTTCTTCCAAAATGTTTTGCTGTATTCTAACTTTCATCATCCCTATTAATATAAATTTCTGAATCTCCCTCAGCTGCTCTATTTGCTAACATGTATTAAAATGTTATTCTGAACATACAAGTAGTGCCAATGTGGTGAGTGTGATTTCATCTTCAAAGATCCATTTAAGTTTTTATTGATTTATAAAGACCTTTCGTGTAATTATACTGACATTCACGACCTTTTTGAAAAGGCACTTGGGTTTCCAAATAGTTTCTTGTTTTCATCCAGTGGTTAGGTGTCTCATTTATCATCGAATGACTGTAGCATGTCACAGAACTTATCTGAATTGTTCTCGCTGAACACTATTGATTAGAATTAAATAGTTCTTTGTCATCAGCTCAGCTTTGCTGATGGTGTTGATCATTATTCTCTAATTATTGGTGGTTCACCTGCTATTTCACTTAAAAACAATGCATTTTATTGATTGTGAGGCCTTACGGTGTTCATGGATGCAGATGAACGCTTTTTTAGAAGATTCTATGATTTTATCAGGTTCCGTCCAACATGTAAACTGGATTCTACTACCACTAGATCGTGTGCTTTCTTTCGCGTTGCGATTCCTATTGCTTTGCAGATTTCTGACAATATTAAGCACAAAAATTGTTTTCGCGGTTGTCAGAAAGGCTACGTGACTTGCTCTCATCATGAGATAACAAAACCTTTTGATGAGAAGACATTACAACCGCCTGAGTTGGATTCTTGTTTTGCTCTTAGTCATTTATTTTGCGGGATGATGGACAACGCCTCTATTTTATTTGATCTTTAGACTGAACGTAGCTCCGAAAAGCTTTGATGACAGTTTCATAACCTTCACAAAATCTGTTCACTATCTGACTGACCGTGGATGATTGCATTCCTTTCTAATTTTATACACTGTTAATCAATATCAATTTCTGAAATAACGCACTTTTACATATATCTGAAATTTATTCATTGTAGACTAATTATTATAATTTTATCTTATTCCTTACTGTTCAATACACTGCCACAACCTACTAACTTTCACAAAACCTGTCTTTCATTCTGATTAAAAAAATTGATCATCAAATTCTTTCAGACTGGAAACAGTGTGACTAGGTATTGATTTTATTTTAGAGAAATAAAAAGAAACAGTGTAACTCATTATTTTATTTCATTCAGTTTACTCAGCATTATAAACGTTTTCACAATTTTTTTTCATTATTTCTAACCACCTGAGTTCATAGTTTTGTTTACCGTTTATTCTGCCTACGATGTAATTGGTAAGAGAAATAAAAAAAACATATATATATTTATACATATAGGTATGAGTTTAGCTTTTATAATTATTGATGATTTCAAATGCGTAAAAATATCAACCTCCAAAACTATGCCAGAAGATTTGTTGATTATCGGCATTCTATTGCAAAGAAAATGCGTAAAAATATAAACATCCAATACTCTGCTCAAAGATTAGTTGATTATCTGCTTTCTATTGTGACGAAACTCTCGAAATTATCAAAACGACAGAAAATTATCGTAGCTGCTGTTCTTGTCAGCTCCATATGTGCAATAGTGATAGGGACAAGTTTACTTGTTTACAGTATGTTTATTAAAGATAGTTTTATTCCTATTTTGTATTTAAGTTTTTGTTATTATTATAACGTTTATGATATTAAATTTTATCTAACTATTAGTTCTTTTGTTCATTACACTCAAACTCATTTCAGCCTCATGAAAGTCTAAACGGTTTTCAGCTTTTCTATGAGCATTAACTCGATAGCATTGCAGTGTATTGCTTTATTACTTTCATGGTTTGCATAATTCCAGCTTCAAGCATAAGTAAACCATGGTTAACTCAAAAAAGCTTATTAAATTGTCATTGCATTATGGGTTATACTCAAAACGTTTTTTCAGAATATTGATTTGCGTCTCATCGACTTGATAATGGTCACCACTATAATGTTAATTAAACTGTTAGTTTAGGAAAAGTCAATGTTTAACGTTATAATAACATGTGTGAGAATCAAGTCAAACATAATTCAGTAATATAACATAGCAAGACAACTAAATATTTTCATCAATCTTTATAATGCATGCAATGTCGATTAATTATTGAAACTGAGGACTTTCAAATATCAAGCACAAAGAAGAGTTTAGTAAAATGATATCATTCTACGTCGCCTACATGATTATTAGCCTGAAAGTATTCAGGTTTGTACAACAAACCACTTCTAAACAAGTCATTTAGTATGAGCAAAACGTAAGTATCCTATAAGTCTTGTATTCAGAGTTACAGGTAATTTTATATTACCTACTGGAAAATGCAAATTGTATTGTTGACCAAGTATAATAATGCGTAATGTTGTGAATAGGATTCACATAGCCATGGCATACTTCTTATAAATGCGATCATCATAATTCCGTATGTAAACATGAGTTCAAAAATGTAATGATCTGAAGAAAACACATCGTCAGTGATATTTGGAATCTATTGTTTACAAAATTAGATCGCACTTATTTGTGACACATAAGGTAATTGCTGATATAACAATCATGGTATAGTGCAGTTCAAACAGTGTATGCAGAATAATGTAACTCTTGAGAGCAGTAATTTCATTTAGGCACTACAAAAACATTTGGCATATATATATATATATATATATATATATATGTATATATATGTATATATATATATATAAATACTACAAAATGTGAAAATTAAAGTCCTCATCGATTAATGTATCTAAAAATATGGTTTATCTAAATTAAAATAAGTAGCTGATAGAAGTTATATGAGAGCCTATATTATTCATATGATCTTCTCATATTTTTATCTACGTGTTTCTCGAATTTTCACCATCTTGTTGCACGATTATAGGTGCCGTGGATAATGAAATCAAGATCTGTAATAATTTTGAAAGATACATCTGTCAAAAACCCATATCGAATTATTTTCGCAGTGTTCCACTGGATTTGTCAGATGCTGTTATCCTCAAAATGCGTGAGTCTTATGTATTTGTGTGTATTGATTTAATTTTTTGACGTGAATCTGGTAAATGTCGTGTTTTGTCAGTCCCGATTGCAATACGCATTTTCTAATATTACAAATTAATTATTTCACAGTAATGATTTTTGCCAAGTAGAATAGAAACGATGATGCATCTTCATACCATTTTATTTCAGCCGGTAATGAGTCGCAGGCTAACAATCAAAGCCCTTCCCCCTTATTCATTCCTTAACCATCCTTTCTAGTTTCTCTTACAACTGTTCATTGTATTCATGTTTGCCATTATTTCTCTGTGTTTGGTGTTTTTCGGTAATTGAATTATTTTCTTTAGTTAAGAAATTTACATTGTTGTAGACGTTTTTTTATGTTTAATCCTCACGCTCACTTATTCATCAGTAAAACTGCAAATTTAAATAAACCAAATAATTCACACAACAATTCATTTGAATGATAAACCAATGAAACACTCAGCAGGACTGTGAGCATCATGCACTTTTCAATGGATCAATCCCTGAGGAAATAATCATTATCAATCACTTATACTTAATCTGTGCAAACTCTGATGGTTCGTGAACATGAATTTTTTGTCACTTGACAGAGTACTTCAAAATTTCAAATGCACATTAAACGTAGCAGCAATACAATAATGTCAGCTGCACACTGTCGTACCCAAAACTCAAGAACAACTTCTCGGACAACCATTCATGTACTATTTCATAAGGATATTTTCTTAATTGATATAAGAGATAAGGAAAAGTTTTCATGAATAATTTTGAATAAATAACAACGCATAATCACGTTCTGCAATAAAATAATTTGTAAAACTGCCGACAGGTAAGAGCAAATTGTTTTCTTTTCAATGTATTTTAACACTACTAATAAACTTGGTACTTTTGCTTTCAGTGAACAATGCGAGCGAACCTGGAATAAAAATGGCTTCTGTTTATTACAACGCTTGTGTTGAAGCTCATTCAATGAAAAATCCGACTGAGAAAATAAACAAATTGAACGAATTATTAACGTGGCTTTTCAATGGTTGGTTAATGTCAGCTGATAACGATCAGGTGAACAATATCGGAAGAAACTTTAATCCGGAAAGATTGATTTTCCAATTGCTGCTCCAATATGGAACAACACCTTTCTTTTCTTTGACGATAGTTCCGAGCAATGCAACATTTAGGTACCCATCCATCTATGTAAGTTACCGAAAACTAGTTCCTTCAGTTAATAATGTGTATGACTGAAATCTAAATATATCAGTTGAATGATAAACTCTCAAAACAAGTTCTGTTGAAACCGTTAGCGTGATTTATTGAATATTTCAACTTTTCTAAGCAAGCAGATATGTACAGATGCAGATTTTGCCGTAAACGAACTGATATTCATTCAACTGGCAGGTTAATTTGTCTCATCATTTTGTTTTCTTACATAAAAGGACACATTTCTGATAAACGATCATCTATTCTTAGGTGTTGAATGTTTACCTTATTTCATTCATTGATTTTCATGGATAACAAATTTAACTTCCGTGACGATTCTCTACAGTTACGTTTCTTATTTCGCTATTGTACTCTTTAGACAATTAGTACAAATCAATAGTTCACTTTTGTTAAGTGAAATCGTTAAATTCTATTACTTTAGATGAAAGAGGCCGAATAATCCATACTACTTAATCGCGTGATTTATATAGGGATATTGTAATACTGTATTGCTGATTAAGAAACCAAACAACAGGTTGCTTCACAACATAGCTTTGAAAACTCAACCAAATTGTATCATTTAAATTCCTTATGAAGACCAAACAAGACTGTCAGTGTAAAGCATACACCAAAAGATATGTTTTAAAAGAGAACAGTTCTCATACACAAAAGTGTGTGAGATGAATAAAATAAACAGGACTTTGTTCTTTCAGATTACTCCAGGATTACTTGATGCATTTACCAGTGGCGCTTTAAACATGGTACGTTGAAGCGATGTGTATAAAATTGGTTTTATTTATTTCAGAAATAATAGATAAAGTTTTAGGTACCATTTGTTTTTACGAATTATAATTGGTTATTTTTCAAACGCTAAACAAACTAAACATTAAATGGGATAAGAAATGTAATTTCTACAAAGTTATATAGTAACCAGGTTTTGACCAGGTTCGTCCACATTTATGGTCAAATATTTATTTAAAGAGGATTGTTTGATGCCAAATCCTGTTCACATATCTCACAATCTTACTTATGTTTAATAATTTTGATACGGTACGCCTTCATGAACTTATGCTTGTTATCTGTCAAATAGCAATAAACGCTTAAAAAAGAGACGAATTCAGCTTTTCAAACTTTGATATCTACCTCTAGTTCCAGGCATTACTTTAATAAATGTGGTAATGACCTAAGCCTTCTCATTTGAACCAGTTTTTACTTGTTTAATATTGAATCTAAGCAGATAAGTGAAGACTCAAAACATTTCAAATTACTTGTGTTCGATTTGAGATTGATTGATGCTCTCTGTGTTTCATTTGAGTATCGTAAATTTGTGCCTGTGAAAGATAGGATCGATGATGACTTTACATACACGTATTTTTGTTATAAGAGTAGCAGGAAGTTGGTCAACTGCAATAGTGAGATTTACCTAACTAGCATCAACGTTGCCTCTGTATTCTTTGCCTAACCTACTATGTTGAGATTATCATAATTCAGTTAACAGCTAGAAATTAGGGTAACAAATATTTTATGCCGTTCAAACAAACACTTCTTCTTAAACCGAATGCATTTTTGTGCTGTAACCAAAGAACAACGTTTGTAGACAACCTTCAGCAAGCTATCACGATTACTGGATATTAGGCAAAAGTGGTTATTAGTGAGATACTTTTGTCAACCATTCTATTTACACTTGTGAAACATAACCTATTCTTGATGAAAGATGATGATATACATGATAAAAGTTTGTGCTCTACGTTCTACATAAAAACAGGCTGACAAAACAGAAAAAACGGAAAAACAACAAATTTTCAAATACTTGCAAAATGTTGGAGCCCATCAGATTAATGAAAATATGATAGATGGTGTTTTCGAAATATATTCGATAATTAAACCGGTGAGTAAGACGATATTGATCTCAAAATATTTATTCACATTTATATTGTGGGAAACACAGATCATGGTAAAAATCAAATAACGTTCATTAAATCATTAACATACATCTCAGTTTCCACCAATATCTTAACCAGTGAATGACAGAATAATATTACAAAATCCCGATGAAACTATTTACAAAATTCTTATGAATAAACAAACAAACAAACATCTCATATTCTGATGTACGTTGACATGTTTACTTCTGAAGCTACTTCAGTATCAAACTGTGAATGATCTAAGAAACGGAGAATAAACTGCAAAACTTTTTCGTTTTCTTTTTAATTAATGTTTAAACACACATGAATCAGTATGCAATACTGATAACAGTTATAAGGAAATAACATGGTAGTAAAGAAATTCTGTGACATGTGAAAAGATGAAACAATGCAAAAGATAAGAAAAAGTATGAATAAAATTATGACGAATATTGACCACTAGTTAGATGACTAGTTCTTATCTCAGCTTAGTATATATAGGTCATAACGAAGTCTCAGAAGAATTACAGGTTCTGAAACACAATTCCACATTTTTTTAAAAAGCATGTATTGAATGGTTAACTTCGACAATTATGTTGACATGTCGTTTTTTTAGACGTCATTGAAAAATGCTAATAGTGAAAAAATCTTGCTCGAAGATTTGAAAATATCGTGCCCCGTAGTAAGTTGAGACTTTTATGAATTTCAAAGTTTAATGCTTACTCAATGTACTTTGATCATACCACGATCAATATACTCCGAACAACTCATTTTTCAATATACTAGTTAAAAATTTTGTCGAAACCATAAGACGGTACTAAGAAAAATCACTTAAATCAACAATGTAGATGATCCATTAATGGAACTTATATACATCGCATTGTAGTTATCGTACACCGATTGGCAATATTAAGAAAATAATGTAGTTCTCTGTTAAACCTTTAGTGCCACAAAACCTCATGATCAACAGAGTAAAACACTACTTCTTGAACTTCAGTGGACTTTGTCGATTTGCCATTCAGCATGATGCGGGATAGGACTATTTGAACTGATATTTAAGGTGTTCTGCCTATCAACCCAATGTTGAGAATTGATATATAGTAAATAAATCATCCTTTTTTACAAAGTCTCACTTACAGTCTGATTTGGAATCCCAGTTTGGCTGATATGTCTGAATAGTTGCCTACTGGTGCCAATTGTCGCTGCTTTTTCCATCTCTCTCGCTTTCGCTAACAACCATTTTCCGCGATCAATGCGTAGGCTTCCTTTCAGCCTGCGCTTCACCTAACTCTGCTGTTCTTCATGTTCAGAGTCAGATAAGATGCATTTTGCACTGTCTGTCTGCTCGGCAGATACTATTGAAATTCACGGCTTCTTCACATTCTGATGGTTTTCTCTACTACCAGATATCACTGTGTTTCCATAGCTTTCTGGGTATCGATCAAAACTGTCGTAGGGTCACCCTCATTCACTGCATAGCTAACTAGCTGTTCTGCTTTTTGTTCCAGAAATTTTTTCTTAGGTTTTTCATAATTGAGTAGAACTTTAAAAGACTTACTCATGATGTCGTTCCCTTATACATGTAACCTGAAACAAAAATCCGTCATCACTACAACATAGTGTGAGTTTAACCTGGTGCTCGAGAACGGATAGCCGACTTCAGTGGAGCCTCTTCACCGACTTCTCTCAACAGTATGATCTAGTTGGGTCTACCGTGTCGGCTTCAGGGTACTTCGTGTCACAAGATATTTTTCCTTTGTTTCCTTTGTTAGTTAGAAATAGGCGGTTGTCTGAATTAGGCCGCAATAGACGTATGCCATTACCTGTTCGATTAGCCATGAAATCATTAGATCCCGATGTAGTCTTTACATTTCACTAAAGAAGAAACGGTGAGTGTCCATATTTTCCGGGTCCGTACCGTCATGTTTAGGTGGACAGCGAACGACTACCGGATTCCAGTATAAGAGAGTCAGATATGCACCACAACTTTACCATATTTACACCAGCGAGGTTACCGGAAGCAGCATCATGTCCACCACAATTACCGAGCCTAAACTGTGCTGTTTCTCCACATGCAGTAGATGAAATCAAATTCATGATTTTATTTGGATCTTGTGAGGACTTCTTGGAGAGGCGACATACATCGATTGCACGTTTTTTCAGAGTTCTAGCTAATGAAGCCCACTACCATATTTGACACAATGTCCGAAAATTAAATCCTAAATATGTAGTTCAGTGAACGTTTTCAGGATACTAGAATTAACGTTTCTTTCAGCTCAAACCGTTCGTTTCAGCAGAGCAGGATGAAAAATTGGCTTCGGATGATTCGATTTGCTCAAGCCAATTGATATTAATTTTGCATGGAAGAATCGAATTTCGATGTGATACATTTTTCAATCCATGTAAAGTTCTTTCAAACTGTTTACTTTACCCAGGTTGACTTCGCTTGGCTATTTCATAATCTAGTGAGTGAGGCGAATTTTCAGCCAATGAACAAAATGGATATATTTGTCAAAGATCTGGATTACTTCAGGTATACTTGTCGAAAACTTGGAGAAATTTTAACACAACCACATGGCAAAAAGTAATTCTACAAAATTTAGTTAAATGCTTTGAGGGAAGAGTTATTTACGTAGATTTAATGTTGGTAAATTTTTATGTTCAGCTTTTTATAACACCGTTACACATACACAGGTAAACATTCACTCTACTAAAATGTCACAATTTAAAATCAACATCTATAAATGACAGGATGAACATTTTGTGTTATCATCATTCAGATTGAATTATTAATGTACAAAAAATCTACATATAAAATTTCTTGATGACTTACAGTTGATATCGTTTATCAACATGATGGTGGAAGTAATTAAATGCAAGATATACTTCACACATTACGATCGCAAATGATTATTCAATTTAAACTTGACAAATACTGTTTCGGCGACAGATGTTTCATAAAGCAGAACAGATCGTTTGTCCTGGTTTATATGTCATCAATGATCACTGGATTACCATGAAAATCGGTCATAGATGATTGGCACTCGTTAACAAAAATCGCTCGCCTTTGAAGAAAAAAAATTTGAATCTTATGAAATAAAATTGTTGGTTTGGGAATCCTACTAATGTTGCAGGTGATAGTTGAATTCAATTACGTGTGTAACTGCAGATAATCATACTGTGATGTTGTGCTCATTTGAAATGAACACATATGGTCATGCATAGCAGTACGTAACAGACTCTCCCCCAGTTCCGTACACACTTGACTTAATGAACAAAAGTGAACTATTTATTGTTCAGGTGAGCTGAATGAAATGTTTGTGATCCCTTGTTTGATTTATAAGAAAAGCAAACACGAATACTCTTTGCATAAATCCACAGCTTCTAAAATAATGCCAAAACTGAAATTCAAAAACATGCAGTGATTCTATTTTATTTTTAATGCACATGTGGTAGAGATACACTTATAGATTGACAAGATCTATTTCTATCAATGATCAATAATCACAACTTCATATAAAGCGCTGATTGTGTATTTGTCAAAATCATTTTTTTTCAATCACTAACCCAGAAATCTACACAATATGATAGTAATCAGTTTTTTGTACAACATGAGAAGTACGTTGAATGAACATTTCGAAGAGTTTTATCCAGTTGGCAATCGTAAGTACAGTTATCGATCACGCGAATATGAATAAATTTTGATTTTGTCTAGGTCACCTAATTTCCAATCGAATTTCCGAAATCGATTGAAGATAATTGAACAAAACGAAACCCTTTTTCGAATGAAATACTTTTTTCATCAGTAGTGACGGATGCAATATGATATTGTGTTGAAAGCAGTTTGACTAATTCGATAAGTGATAAGAAGAACTGATTGAATAGAGACTATTGTATATTGGTAACGTTTGCTTCACCCTATAAGGCTTGTTGCCGCAAATGGACCATAGGTCTCAGAAGAGCATTCTATAATCTTCTCTGTCCAGGAACATACTCTTGACCTGTATATAATTTTCGTTCAGTATTCTGGTTTATGTTTTCAACTATAAGTATATTGATTTGCTTAGCCTTCCTTATTTCTTTGCCCTAAAACGTTATGAGGCGCACTTTGCTTCGTTCCATGTGTGTCAATATACTTCTGGCACTTATTCTCGACTTCTGACTCCACTGGTTAGTTCTCCCACCTAGTAAGTAATTGTTGATGGCGCCTGAACAACAAAATCATAGACAACCGTTAATAAATACCTAAATCTTCTTAAATGAGGCCATGAAAATTTTCCAAATTTTCGCCTTACTCAGTATGGCTGTCTTGACATTGGTGTTGAAGACCTTGACTGGTTCAGTAAGAAGAGTGATGGTTCTCTACTTCTCAAAGTTGCTGAGGTCGACTCTCTTTAGCATTTAGATGCGGTGTCTTTTATTTCAGTATGTTCATACTTGTTCTTCAATTGATATTTCCATAATGATTCCCGACGATGCAATTCGAATAGTACACCGTGGATTACTGCGAAATCCGGCCTGTCGATCTCGAAGTTTCGTGTCTACGATACCTTGTTGAATACGGACGTTTTCCGGTATTCACGGTATTTCATTTGCTGGGATCACATTTCCTAAGTATTTTGATGAAGTATCCTACTCTACAGTATATTGGTACTTGACCTTTATCCAAAACATTTTTCATTGCTTCTGCTGGAACGTCTTCCGGTTGTCTTTGATGTGTTTCTTCACATGATCGTTTGATTTTGTGTATTCAACCTGTGTCTTTACTTTCTCCGCAACTGTTAGTCTGCTTTCTGCCTCCTCTCACCTTGAATGAAATCTAGAGTGCGGACAGAGACTCGTTATTAGTGACAGAATTTTCTATGCCCAAGAATCTCCTGACATGTTGGATTTATGGCCGAACTATGGTCGATGGCTTTTGGTTTGTCATATCAGATTAGCCTTTTGAATGTGTTTGTGATGGAATAATGTGGCACCTATGACCGGTTTGTTGGAAGCGATTCTCTCATAATTTTGGTTTGATTAGTATCTATCAAAGATAGACTGCAGACTTTCATGCAAATGAAGTTTAATTTCTTCATTGCAGTCGTATTTACGTTAATATCACTGTATGATTATCATTGTTAGGCCATTTTTTAAGGATAATTCGAAAATCGTGGGTCTTTGGGATTCCTATCCTTTAATCTCGGAAGCTAGAACTAATATAATTGAATACATTCATATCCTCATGTCTAATTTTGAATTGTTCGAATTTTGTGCTATATGATTTTTATCGAGTTAATTTTCCACTGGATAGGCTCGCCGAAATCCCGGCAAACACTCACAGTTTATGAAAGCTTGAAACAGGTAGTAGCACTTCTGAAGCTAGAGTCAGGTATTTTATGTGTCAATTCTCCAGTTAGTGCAACGTAAGTCCTACCAGTGGACTTGGTTGTGAAAAATTACTGCACCAGTCTGAAGACGAAAACTTCAGATTGTTTCTACAGTCTACGTTTACAGACAGTCACAGAAATTACACTTGAGCGGTGTTTATTCACATTGACAACATGATGAATATTGGTCGATATTACCTTCTGTTTTCCACTCTACACCACTTTCAACATTTGCACCTGTCTGTTCTCACTCTGCTGGTTCAACAGACAAAATAAGTCAGGGGAATCAGCATAAGGTGTGGGGTTCGGAATCGTAATGTTGATGCACAGGGATGTATCGATGCAAAGCTGATATATATATAAACGTTACATGAGTGTATATTGACTCCAAGGTTTTTTGTTGCGAACATTTGATAGCTCTTTGTCAAAGAAAACAATGTACACTTTTTTCATATTTCTTCGTTTGTTTACTATGAAAATCTTTTGATTATCAACTGATTATTCAGGTAGAACGTCAAGAAGTTGCATTGATGAAGTAAGAGAAAAGTTTCGACGGACTTTGGAGAGACGTGACGAATACGCCAGTATAAATCAGGCGACAAAAGCTGAGGTGAGTGAAGTATTTGATGAGACAGCGCTTTAAATTTACGGTTTTTTAAACATCTAACTGAGATATGTTTCACTTTACTATTAAAAGCAAACTTGACACGATTTGGAGGTGATAGTTCATTCGATTTATAAAACGTAAGTATGATGAGAAATGCAACTCGAGAATAATACTGTTTCAGAATGTGTTTGAATGAATCATCTATCTTTCAGTAGACAAGGATTTGAAAAAAATTATGAAATTTTAATTTCTGTCATTCAATGGAAATTCACTCTGCTTTCACTTTCCGATGTAAAAGATTTATGTGATAATACACTAAAAACTATTAGTGATTTACATCAGATAAACATACTCTTTGATCGTTTTGACTGCTTTCACTGAACAGGTTGGTAATATGCATGAAGAACTGAGGAGAACAATTTACAACTCACTGTCATCTAAGTCATGGCGTAGTGCAGAAAACAAAACAGCGACTTTGTATTCGGTTTGTCTACTTTTTATAATTTATTTAGATGATAACCTTATGCATTATGTAGATTTTGAATATTGGTGTATCAAATCGATCTCCAAAATTCTTCAATGGAGTAAGTTCCTCAGTTAGAACATTATTTATTTTTCGGCGAATTAATGATGAGTAGTTTTGTTAATTCACTGATCCCATAAGCATAAAGTTGGGTATTTCGTTGAACAATCAATGGACTATTGACATGAATTATGCTAATGTCTCTGTATTATGAGTTACAAATTCGAACATGTTGAAGTATTGCATGCCAAATACTATTTGAGAATATATTCAGCAAGCCTGATGTGGGTGTCAATGTACAATTGTTTCGAATTTTTAAATTGAATAAATGATCGAAGAACTATGACAGAAGGCTAGAAATCTTTAGTAGTATGAAAAATGTGATGAATAAAATAGTGCCATTATGGTGTGAGCTACTTATAAGTAGTTTATGACATGTGTCAACGTAATGTTTGGCAGCAGAAGATGAGGGAAGATCAAGAAAGGAAGAGTTAGAACACAATAGAATTTGTATGAAACGCATGAATAGTGACAATGGATTGATGTTTTGCAACAGGAACAGTCCAGTTCGATACGATGGAGTGATATTTTGCAAATTAACGATTAACGATATGGTTTTCAGATTTTACTGAGTAACTCTGTAATTTTCGTTAAACACAATCCGGTTGGCCCACCTTTGTTCTCGTTCACTACATCATGAGGGCGAATCAAATAATAATTCGTCAAATGAAGATTGACAAACGAATATTAACGATGTGACAATGCAATACTTCTACCACTAATAGTGATTTTGAGATGATGTGATAAATGAAGTTAATTGGGAAACACAATGATAAATTGAATACTTTTATGTTCTCTACTTGAGTAACGCCAAACCACTGTACAAATGACAACACCGAACGTTAGACTCTCACCGTTCAAAATAAGAAGACGGGAGACGTTGGAGAACACTTATTAACAGAATCGAAAATATACAATCAAACATGCCTATTTATACAATTAGACATATAATCGATATTGTCGTTAAAATATTTGAACATTAATCAAATAGTTCATCATGAACTTTATTCGAATAGTTCATCAATCGACTGCTCTTGAAATATTGAGGCGTTTAATCAATACGTTCATCAATCGAATATGTGTGTGGGTGGCTTCTCGATTGACTAGCCCAACAAATACATAATCTTTATGAATTCAAAACTTTAGTTTTCATGTTGTAATAACTACCGATACAGTGATTTATGATGGAAAAACCCATATACTACTGACTAAATTTCTCGTTCATGGAAGTGAAAGTTAATATGTTCACAAATTTCGACCTAGTGCCTCTACATATATTCGAATTCCCTTATATATGATTTATTCAAGCCTTTCGAATAATTTATCAAACCAAGCCATTTGCATAGCAATAACTTATATGTACCATTTACTTTTATTATTGTCTGGTTTGTAATAGCTTGTACGACTGATCTTTGCTTATCGCCCACGCGCATATTCATCCTGTTTGCTTTAATGTAATCTCCCAAATACTTCGATGACTCAGATATTTTTCTATGTATATAGACGAATATTTTAATCTTATTAATTGATTCGCCCATTAACTCGCTAGTGTGTCTGCCCGATCTGTTTGTGGTCTGCTATCCCTATTTCTAGTGTGCCGCAATAAACGTATTCAACACTTCGAGTTTACATTTTGATTTACAATCGTGAGACGCTATTTAGTAACCAATGTCTGGCCGAGCTAATTACGAAGCCTAAGAACACGTAGAAATTGGCCACTGTATGCTTTCGACAATTTTCTCCATTGAAGATATTGGTGATCGTTTCATTTCTATTTCAGATTGAACTTTCTAAGAACAACTACTTCATGAATATTTACCTTACTCAAAAGATTCACTTCCTTAGAACACTTCACAGGCTCTCATACATAAGCGAGTAGTGAGTTGTATTTTTAGTGTTTTCCCCAATACACATGGTTATTCTTGCGAATTCGCTTTGTGTTTACAGAACAAGTTCTGCTTTTCATAATGGTCCAAACACTCTTTGTAAAACAGTTCAAGTTAGTGTATGTTTAACGAAGACAAAATCTGAAGCGAATGTCTCCCACTTCACCACAATGATTATGCATAACAAATACTCTACTGATGAAGCCATGCACATACAATTGTTTGATGCTTATAAAATATATTTATTCACATGAGGAAAACAAACGCTAAAGGATGTTTGTTTAGACGATCAAATCAGAAGATAAATCATTATATCAGTGTTACACTATCCTGCATAAGTATAAGAGCTTTTAAACAATTCATAATTTTACATCACATGCATTACACTGCTAAATGTAGTAATGTACATTTATATGACAACAAATCAGCATGATCGTAACACAGGTCATCAATTTTTTATTCTATTCATCTGACATTCCTTCTTCTGCGTTTGCTAAGCTATGAACATTCCGTCGCCAGTAGATGTATGCGTAAAGTGCATCGTGACGACAATCAGTAAAAGAAACAATCTCAACACAAATTATTCACACATAATGATAAGATAATATGAATAGCACTACGTTATATCCAAAAGTACGTTAGTAGTAAGTTCGTAGTAAAGAGTGTATTTCAGTTACATTATTTAAAACAGAGACTTTTCATTTTCACTGACACGTTCAAAACAGAAACAGTTATTATTTTACAACGTCAATTAATATTTGTTTTGCTAATTAAAAAGTACTTCAAACTCCAATTTTCAGCATTACACATCTTGCTCCTGGGAGTTTGAAATTGGAAGAAATGTACTTATCTGCTGTGTTATTGAATCCGTCATTTCTGGATGCATCATATTCATTGTCTGAAAAATATGCGATTCTCGGTTGGATTGTTGGTCGTAAATCAATGTTTCAAGGTAGTTTTTACAGTATTGTATGTTACCCGATGCTTTGATAAACAAAACTTACCAATTCGAATCGATTATAAACTGTTGAGATTTGTTTGTCTGATTTTCTTTACCAAATTCCTAATTAAATTAAATTGGTTTTTGTCAAATCTACTAAATACTGACTCAGTATAGATCCATAGTATTGCGTTTCAGTTTGGCTTATCGATTCGATTCAAGGCGTATTGGAATAAACGTATGTCGTGTCAGATTTAGTAAATTTAATTGAAATCATATTTGAATGCAATACAAATTGGAAGTGTTTATGATGATCAGTTTTCAATTGCAAACTCTAAAACGATCAATGAATCTGTCAAGTGAAATTCAAATGGAGAATATATATATATATACTAATATATATGTATATATATAATCATATTTAACGAGCTTTACAACAAAACCACCATTTATTTTACACTAATAATAACTGTGAAACATAAATCGAGAATTGTGACTTCACTAAGTTTGTGTATCTTCGAAAATTTAGAAATTGGTGTGAACTTTCATGTCTAAACTTTGTTCCGAAAACTAAAACTAAATTTAGATCGATTCCTGCAGTCATGAAATAAAACATTCCCTGTAAGATTATTGATGGAAAATAAATCAATAATATATATTGGATTTTTTGTATTACAGCTTTTAGTGCGGATACGTTGGATGAACATCAGCAGTCTCAGTTAACATGTGGACCGGAAAAAACATCGCCATTTGTGGATCAAGTGTGTTGCTTATCAAACCTAAGTAATTTTCAAGAAGTCGGAAACAATGTAAGTAGTTTATAAGGATACCATTCTTTCTTGTTATAGTTTAATAAATGCGTGATTTTCACTACTCTGATAATGAAGTTTGCTTTTCAGGTTCAAATGCCGAAACGACATGTGTATAATAGTGACATTCACTGGAAGAAATATCACAGCATGTGAAATTTGCTCGTGATTTAAATTGGATCTGGAATGTTAACTAATGCAGTGGAACTTTTGACATTAGAATGAAACATTAGTATCAATAACGTATGAGAAATATCCTGATTGTAGTGTATAAAATTGTACCTGGTCAACGATTGGCTTTGCTTGAAACTCATCTCTGAAAGAAGACAGTCGATTGTTTTGCAGATCTTTTTTGCAGTGCTGTTCTTGGTAATTCAGATAATAATAGCATTAACAGAGTTATCGAATCGAACTGAAATAACCTACACCCAGGAACGCTTGTTTCCATTATGTGATTTTATTTCACTATGGTTCGTACTTTGATCCGATCTCCAAATCAACATTTGTGCTCGTTATATATAAAACGAGCATTAAATGCGATGTAAAACCCATAGAATCTGTTCGAAATAAACGGTCGCTTGACCACGGGTTCTGAAATATAGTCAATAGTTAATTAATACATAATTCACTATCAGACATGAATAATTTATGCGAATTACTAAAACTCAATTATGTTACCAGAAGTATGAACTACAAAGTATTCTCATGAAACCCCAATCCCACAGTGTTTGTCTATATATATATATATTATGAATTCGCCGAATATTATCACTTCGGACACTTAAGATGTTGTGGTAAATGTTCGAAGTACGACGTGATTTGCTGAAGAATATTCCCAGTGTTTGTGTCAGTATCTTGAAAAATCTTAGTGTATTTCGAAACAGACCATTTATGAAACCAGACAATTTAATATCAGTAAAACAAAACTGCTTTACATGATTTCACAGACACTCAGTTTTACGTTTTTATAATACGTTTTATATCAAATAGGATTTGAAGAAACTGTCAGCCGATATCAACGGTCTAATGTTTTCTTTTTTGGTCAGTGAATTTAGTTGAATTTATGCTCATTTTATCTCCATAACACTAATATTTATTGGTAAAACACCAAACGAACATTTGTGTGTTACATTGAAAATTTGCAATCGCATTTATGGAGTTTCGGTGGTATTTCAAATAAAAACGATGCATTAGTCAACCTCATTTTGATTGAATTTGATTTGACATTGATATTTATGTGAATTACTGTACAAAAGAAATAGATATAACTGAAATATTGTAACATAGTAAACTTGAAACTGGCACTCTTCATTTCTTTATATCATTATTATCTCAGATATTTCTGAAAAGTGCTTTATTTTTTTCAAACGTCATTATTAAGTGGCATTACTCACTTATTCACATAGCACAAAACACACTCAGTTAATCAGTAATTCAAATAGAATGTTGTACTGAAATTTCGAAGTTCTTGAAAAATGCAATGTAAATTGCAATGTAGGTGTTTTTTGTCCAATGAGTGTTTGATGTGATTTGCAGAACATACGTTATTCATTTTAATCTGCAACTTTCAATAATCATGGTATGAATGAAGCCCAGTTACTAAAGAATAAATGGTTTAGTTCAGTAATTTGAACAGCAGAACTTCTGTTGCTTCATCATTGGAACAACATCTAATCATCGTTGTGATCGGTTACAATTGCTCACATACCATACATGATCGTTTCAATGTTAATAGTTGAATAGTTGTGTTTGGATGTCAAACAATATGTTGATAGTGTGTCTTTCAAAGCTCATTGGCTCATATCCTCTTTAGAAATACAAAGAAAAGCTTATGGCGGATGGAAATGGTTTGGACGAAAAGATGTTTTTCGAAGCATTCACTAAAGTAAGCCGTGCAAGCTGACTGAATTTGAACATTTGAACAAATTTTTCTTCCGTTTCATTCATATAAAATAGGTCGGTATTATCACTGATGAGCAGTGGATTAGTCCACTGTCAGTCAAAAAAAAAATTATGGAAGGTTTTCTCAATGATTAGTTGTCATTATGCCAGACTTCATTTCATATTCATGCAGTTGCGAGTAAAGATAGATTTCTCAAACTATTCACAAATATTATTCTCTCAATAACAGTAAAATTATTCATTATGATGATTTTGTGAGTTTTGCTACACTCAGTATCAAAGTTGTCGAATAAACAGAAAATCACAAAATTTTATTCGTGTTAAGAAACTTTCGATGCAGTGATCCAGAATTATAGTATTTTTCAAGAGAGTAGACACAGTATGCTGAAAATAAATGAGTAGATAATGTAGAAGATGAGAGTTCAACGAATCGATCATTGGTATCATCAATATGGTTATTATCACTAGAAGATATATTGTTGATTATCAGTTTGAAGTCAAAATTATATCTTTCTATTTGTACACCTATCAAAGTCAGTTTTTCATGAATACATGAATTTGAAATAATACAAATGTCAAATGATGATTAATTATAAGCCGATAAATCGTGTAAAAGATTTTACCCGATATGTGAGCCTAACATCTCACCGAATCATTGGAAGATGAAAACGTTTTATATCGGTATACAGATTTAGTATCTGAATATACTTTACGTCGCCTTTTTTATCTCACATGCATGAGAAAACCATCAATGTAGCATCAGTCTATTAAGCAGTAGACTTAAACTTACTCAACAAATTATGACACTTTCCGAAATTTTTAAATTTCTTATTACTAATGTAGGCTATGTGTAATGGCATCACTCCCGATCCCACCGATTACACGATGCAATCGTCTCATCAGAATTATAAATTCAGGTAATGGCTTTTATTTTTTCTTTACTTTTAAAACAAAATAAGGTTAATCATAGAAACATTCAATATTATCTATTCCATATTTTCAACCATAATTTTCCTTTTTTTCAGTGTGAATGAAATTCTGAAACACAGTAAAGAATTTTCTGAATTATATCAATGTCCACCAGGTTCGAATATGAATCCTATGGATAAATGTATTATTTAAATAAACACAGTAACCTCTGATGAGTGTGCATGAGAATATTTGTGTGTTTCTATGATTCTGTAATTATAATTGTTTTTATATAGTTCTAAACTTTGTCCTTAAAACCTTTTCATTATTGTTAGTAGAGTTCAATGTTGGTTTGAGATAATTTGATGAACTGATTTTAGCAATTCAGCTAACATAAGAGCAACCTTTTTCCATTGATTTCTTGAATTAATTTGAAATAATTCTTTGCCCATATTAAAATCATTGTGAACATTCAAAAAATAATAGCTGATCTAATATTTTACTGTGCTAACGTTGAAAATCTGCTCACGTTCTACGAGCTGGGATCAGACAATGAGAAGATGGTATCAATGACTTCTATACTAGCTTCTTCCACTTACTCAAAAACGTGCGTTAATCAACGCACAGGCATTAAGATGGCAACACACAATCAACAAACAAAATGATGCTTGCAAATAAACAAGTACTGATACTGATTACCGGAACAATGCTCAATAGGTTGAGCATGGAGTAAGATTTGATTGTGGTCTGTGAACCAGACAAAGTTTTGCAAATAGGAAAACACAACATTTGTGCATATTGACGGATAATGAACATACACTCAAAAATTGATTCATTGTCGCACTTAGTCTTATTTCCGTTTTACTATTCCACTAATCCTAAAGAAAATACTCATCACTTGATGTAATCTTCTTACCTATCTGGAATAATGTTCTAAATAATCAGTCATTCAAGGTACGTAACTACCGCGCGACTTTGCAAAAGTTTTCAAGTAACTACTTCTACATCAGGATAAACAGAGAAATATGAACAAGATAAAATAAATCCGTAATAAAGTGTGCTCATGAGAAAATGAACATGCAACATTTTTGTTTTGAAAATAAACTACACCAATATTAAATTTCATTACATGCTAAAAGGCTGACGTAGATCAACATATCGTGATCAACTGAATAAATATGTATATTCCAGAGCAGTTGCCTACTGTTTAAGCGTTGCGGCGCAAAACACAAGGTCCTGGATTTTTTATAAATAAAAGCTTATCCCTGCCGAAAACTGGCTTTAATAAATTTTATAGTAAGGAATGAAGCGTTACTGATTTTTATAATAACAAAAATCGTTTCCCTTCTACTATTGTGTACGCTACTTATGTCCATATAAGTAGTATATGATATCAAACGGAAATCGAACGTCTGACAGCAAATGATCGAGAAGGAAAGAATGAAAAAAGGCGATTTGTAGGTATCGTAAAATGAACTGAAGTCTGAACAGTCTAAATGAAAGAACACTGAAATCTGAAACAAATAAGGATTCGTTTGCAAATGATGATTCACGGGTTTTGTACATATGCTTAACAACTCTATAAAATTCGCTTAAATATATATATGTTGATGGGCTCACCTGGGTTTTCAGGCACAACATTTGTTGTCACTGCCAGGATGAAGATACCGTGGCCGAGGAGGTTTGAGAATGGAGATGTGGTGGCCTTCCCTGAAGGAGTTCGAAGCTTTGGCGGAGCTAGCCGGATAGGAGCAGGAGAAGACGCTGGTTTTGGGATTGATGCTGCACGGCCGAGCGAAGGCGGTGAATGACAGCCTGGAAGCCAAGGTGAGCACATGGAGGGCGGTCGCGGATCGGCTTGTCGCGGAGTTTGACAGCCCAGTGGATCGACAGGAGGCGCTTCAGAAATTCAGGACGGTGAATTTATCGGCAGGTGGAGACTTCTGATGCTGGCAGTCGAGTTGACCAAGCTGTTACATCGCGCGCTGCCGAATTTGAATGAGGTATATGAAGCTTATCTGTTGGCATCGCAGTTCATCAAGAGCGTTCCGGACGTCATTTCCCAGCAGCTGAAGTTGGTAAGCGCAGCACAACCCTTGCGTTTAAATGAATTGAAAGGGATTCGACAGAGAATGACGCGAACAGTAGCTTTGGTTGGTGTGCGAGAGTCCATAGAAACATGATCGCGAGAAGAAAATTGATGAGCTGCAGCGTGAGATCGTCGCAATGCCAGTAACTTGTGGCAGGAATAATAAATTTCACGTTTTTGAAGGGACAGGACATTGGAGGAGAAACTTTCCCACAAGACGAAGATACAAATATGTGATAAGGTATAATTCCGGTTTCTTCTGTCCAAGGAAACTGGAGGTTGTCGCGTTAGTCTGGCGCTTATCGCCAGAGTAAGCATCAACGAACGCGAGTTAGTGTGTCTGATTGATACAGGGGCAGCAATATCGTTGATTAGCAGAGAGCTATGTCAGACAGTCATGCCATGTACGTTGACAGTTTAAATCGTACGGGGACACCTGTTACAGGTTCTGGGCACGTCTAACAGTAACGTATAGGTAGGAATTGCGGAGATACGTTTCCAGTTTGCAGTGACAAAAGCTTGTCGAGACCAATATCAGGAGAAGTAAAAGTGATAATCGACCTACAAAATGGTAAGATAATCACCAGGTATGTAACATTCCCAATACATGAGAGTAGTGAAGTGGCACAGATGAAGGTAGCACCAGACAGGTCGGAAAAGAAACCACATGTTCACGAGTTGTGTGCAAAGTACGGGAAACTGTTCACGGGAGACTCAGAACCATACCGACTTTGCGACAAAGTAAAACACGAAATTCCACTAGAGAACGAGCAAGTAACCATATTTACAACACGTCGGGTGCCTGTACATTTGAAGGTGGAGATAAAATGACCGGTATGAGATGTTGAAAGAAGGCATTATTGAAGAAGCAGACAGCCCATAGAGCTCGCCAGTGCTCTTGGTGAAGAACTTCAACGGAAAATACAGACTTTGTGTAGACCTCAGAGAATATAATAACATAACTGAAATAAAACCATATGCAATGCCCACCGTCAGGGAGACTTTGGATCGGCTGCAGAACGCCACACTGTTCACAGTACTGGATCTACGATCAGGGTATTGGCAACTGCCGATAAAATAGAGTGATAGAAATAAAACAGCATTTACTGTACGTGATAAGCAGTACCAGTTCAGATGAATGCCGTTGAGGTTGGCAGGTGCACCTTTTACATTCAGAAGAATAATGATGCTGCTGCTCAAGAACCTAGAAAATTTTGAGGTGTATGGCGAAGATTTAGTGTTGTACAGCTGAACGGAAGTGGATCATGTTAACCATGTGGAAGCTATCCTAAAACGGTTTGAAGAATTCGGACTACGAATTAATAAGGACAAATTACAAATAGCGAAAATTAGTGTCATCTTGTTGGGGCATAAAGTTCGAAATGGAAAAATGAAACCGTTGCCGGAGAAATGCCTAGCCATAAAAAGCATCGCGGCACCTAATTCCAAAAGGAAGCTGAGACAGTTTCTTGGAAGGGCGGCGTTCTACAGTCAATCAGTCAATAACTTTAACGAAGAAGCAGCACCCCTTTGTAAGTTGTTAAGCAACACTAAGTTTACGTGGACAGAGACTGCCCAGCAAACGTTCGACCGTATCAAAAACCTGTTGGACGACCGCCGGATTACGCTAAGATTACCTGAACCTGAAAAACTGTTAACAGTGGCATCAGATGCAAGTGACCGTGAAATAAGGGCTGTCTTAAGACAATCTGCCAGTGTGATAGAATAAACGTGTCGCGTTCTCACACCCCCTGAGTAGAAATATTCAGCGATCGAGAAAGAGTGTTTAGTGATTGTCTGAGCAATAGAAAAAGGGAGGCCATACCTGCTAGGTAGACGGTTTCACGTCGAGACTGATCATAAACCCCTGCAGTGGCTGAAAACAGCAAAAGACTCTAATGGTACGTTGGCGCGATGGATGATACGTCTGCAGGAGTACGACGTCAGTATCGGCCATGTTCCAAGAAGAGACAATTTATTGACGGACTCCTTATAGAGGCCGGAGATGAATGCGGAGCTCCCAATGACAGCATACGCAGTGTATAGCCTTGACGTAGACCCACTAGAGCTTCTCCGGAAGCGAAAGGCTGACCCTAACCTCCGAGAGGTGATCAGAGTGATAAAAGAAGGGGCAGATATTGACGATCGGCAGACGAACAATGAGGTGTTATTGCTCCTTCGAAAAAAAGAAGAGACTGAGGATCGGCAAATATAGAGCCCTGATTTGGCGAGATGATGATGAAAATTTGGCGGCAGTGATCCCAAATAACTTGCGGCATAAGATGATACAGGAGTGTCACCAGGTAGCTCATACAAGTATCACACGAACGACTGATCTTGTAAGACAAAGTGCATATTGGCCAGGCAAGAGAGACAGTGTGGCGCAATATGTGTTGACTTGCCAGCGATTCTTACTAATGAAAAGTATTCGATTAATACAGCCGCCATCGCAGTCATTTCCCGTAACAGCAGTGTATGTGATAGGACGGTTCCCGCAGACAGCCAGCGGCCATCAATACCTGGTGGTGATGACAGAGCATGCCACAAGGTGGGTAGACGCCGTACTAATTCCATTCTTCGAAAATTTATACGGGTCTGGTAAATAACTAGACTGTCTTGACCGACCAGGTACAGAATAAGAATAATGTTTGACAGCGGCTAATGAGCAAAACGATATTCCAAACAATGAAGTGATACGAAATTTACATCCATGCTGTGAAGAACTTAACACCAAAAGTTGATATTTTCAATGTTATATATATATATATCGAATTTACTTTAGCCTTAAAATTTAACTTTCTGATAGGTTAATATATATTTTGTCAGTATAATTTTTTGTAGCGAAACGGAGTTGTGGCTCGCTCACTTCCCGGAACATATTGTTAAATTTCAAGGAAGTTGAAACGTAGACAAATACTCCGTCTTTACTCTTAATAATAATAATAATAATAATAATTTATTCTCAAATAACTAAGTTACAAGAGACACGCCAGTTTACAGGCTAGATCAAATTGTCACAAATGCTTTCACAATTACTGTAAAAGTTATAGCAGTTAAATTAAGTATAAGAGACAGTTTCTGATTGCATATTTACACCATATCACTGACAGAAACAGTATTATACAGCCACATTTTCAATATTAGAGAACAAATGAGGAAGGTGCACAATAGGTTCTATTGGCGATTGGCCGAGATCAATAGTGAATTTGTTGGGAAAGGTCATATGGAACGCGCTTGATACGAGCTGTGATCCAGACAGTCATGTACATTGGGTGCATGTTCCCTAGAGTTGCCAAGGATTTCCCACCGTGAATGGGGTTCTGAAAAGGAGAAGAGAGAGGAAAATGCAGCAGTGTGGCAAGTGTATATATATAACCAAAGCACTACTTAACCTGTCATGTTAAAGTAGTCAATACAGTAGTAAGTCAAGATAACATTCATACTGACCACTTAAATTAAAGTAAATTATGGGAATATAAGAATATAACACACAGATAAAGGAGTACAGCAAAAAGAAGGGAGAGTTGTGCAGTGTCAGGTGGATAGAAGAGAAGTCGAAGTAAGAAGCTGGATTTATGTACGTTGAAATCGAAATTCTAGTTAAAAGAGTAGAGTTTGTAAAAATAAATATTTGACGAATAAAATCTCGCACTGTGTAACTGTTTTTTTTCTTTATTATTGAATGCCAACCTCTAAGTCATACTGTAAGCGCCTGAGTAAGAATGTTGCAGGTGTCTCGACAGAATAGCGACCTCAGCATAGTTTTGGAAACATGAACCACAGAAGTAGCAAGCGTATAAGAGCAACCTTAGTGTTACTGATTAGTCGTCTCATCAATCTAAAGAGCCGAAAGCAAACAAAATGTTCTTCCTGTGGCTGTAGGCACCATTTAGTCTGTGACAAAACGTGATACTATATATATATAAATTCTCATTATAATTTATTCCACGTATGTTATTGAACAGTATGCTTTTTCAGGAAGTGTGGAGACATAAGAAAATTTTAATTGCTGTTATTCTTATCATTATAGCATATACAACACTGATAAGGATAGTTTTACTTGTTTGTCTCCCAAAGAAAACTTCTAAGAGTACGTTCATTTGTAAGTTAAATTCATTTGTGTGTTTATGCACGCGTTTTTTCCATTACCCTTAAGATAAGTGCACATGTACTTCTTTATAGAAATAAATCGGAGCATGTATCCTTTTATTCTACAATCCGAATGTATGTTGTGGTTGACAGCCAGAATGCACAAAACCTAAACTGAACATTTTTTCATAAGTTATTGAGAACCCACTGACATCAAGCACAGTGTGATGTTAAGTAAAAAGCATATTACTCATCATTGCTTATATCAGTCGTCGCCTGAAATAATTCACCTTTATGAAAGGCGAATTATTTGATGTTGCCGGTTTTCCGTTTTGAACCTGCCTGTTTGGATTCTGATATTCACCTAGAGCACTAATACTTTTTCACATAAAATGGTATGTCTTCCAGATTCCCGAATGAGCAATATAGTAATCGACGCAAGTTTGGTCTAGATTGGCATATAACAAAAACAATGAGGGAAATGTGTAATAATCATCTCATTGAGGTTTACGAGAACGCAATTTGACAGTCTCCTAGGTAAAGCAACCAAGTCTTCGGCAATGTAAAGATGAACACTTAAGACATAGGATGAGGTGGTGAAACAAAGAAATCAATACTTTTTCCTTTCCACGTAAAACACTTATTGTACACCTTCACTGATATAGGCTACAGCAGACAAGTTACTACTTAGATGACGAATAGGCAAATAAGCCTATGAAAAGAGATTTGAAACAACCAAATTATTAAATATTATGTTGGTTTACATAATAAAATAAGGGAGTCACAGTGATTTGATGCTCTGGTGACACTTCATTTATTGATTTTTTAAACAAAATTGCTCAGAAAGTCACGAATCAGCTCTTTTTTCATCGTAAATGCCTAGAGCTTCTAGAAGCAGGGTTTCCTGACTTAAAGCGTAACAAGTTCAATGTTACAGACATGAGTCATAGACATCGTTGATATTTAGACGTAACATGAATATCACTGATAAGTTACATCCCGGCATATCTCAACGAGCAGTGAGCAAACAAACATTCTCCCCCATAGGCATAGATGGTTTGAGGCAGATCATGGAACCTATGTTAAAAGGCACCAAATGAAAGTATGCTCCCGTATTTGGTCAAGACATTTGGCGAGTTTGTCACGAATTCGGAGGACTTTATTCGCCATGCAACCAAATTTAGACGAAACATATCGTGGTTCCTCAATTAGTTGAATCCCAACGATCCAATCTAAGCGTTGAAGCGGTGTGTCAGGAAGTGTAGAACCTAAACGAAATCATTTCTTCTTACGTGGACATGGTTGTTTCTGCGATACTGAGAGAAAACGCTTCAATCTGGACTACACTATTCACATGGATTTTTCGAAATCCGCTTCTTTTTATAATATACGAGGAGCCAGCCACTTGACTAAGCAAGGTCTTTACTAGATTCGTGTTTGTAGCGTCAATAAAAAGTATTGGTTAAAGCGGACACAACTTTCAGTATTCATGATATACAACGCTTGTGTAAGTCCAGGTAGCGAATACACACAACGTAATCTGCTAGTTCGTAACTACCTAACTTTAGCTGGTACAAAGGGACAGTTCCGAAAATCCGACTAGTTGTAAATTGAGGCTGTCATCGGTAACAATACAATTCCTTCAAAACAGATGATAGTCCATGCGACTGTTTCCTATTCACTCATATATCTACATATCAAAACAATATTCTTTTACTGTCCAAATAACAACTGCTCTACACCAAAATCGCGCGCTTCTAATTTGACGCGTCCTCGCTGACTCTTCCATTTACGGGAAACAATCCCCTTTCGGGATACTTTATCACCTCCCAAGCTATAAAAAGTTGTCTCCATTCATTGGTTGACAATCTGAAAACATTTTCGGGCATATGGAAACATTCCAAGTCAGAATTCTTGCGCGGTAGGTCTAGCTACCTCATTCAACTGCTCTATTTCTAGTTGCTTCGGAAGCACACACACATCCACCCACTCACAAACACAGGGCTTGTGGGCAAGTTACTGGATACACGCAAATTTGCTTACCAATACGGTCAAAGGTAAAGTTGCAATTTTGGAGTTTTTTCAGGCTCTATTCCTTGTAGTTTTATTATATACTACTAAATTTCTTCTTTCCTATACCCCTTTCTTGTGTATCTCGTATTCTAATTATCTCGGTGTTCATCTCCTAATCTCCCTGGCATCATGTCAAGTAATAAGTTCGCTAGTACACGTTACACTGTAACAACTAGGAAAACTTATAGAGGCATAAACCCCGGGGTCGATAGTGCATCGGAAATCGAAATACCGTTCAAACGGGTTGTTAAAAAACCCAAAAAGTCAGTCGATAGTACGCCTCTTAGTGTCCATACTTTAGACCACTCAACCCACACACCACAGAGGAAGCGAGACACCACTCCTATTCCTAAAACGACCAGTAAGCTAGTTAAGAATAGGAGAAAAAGACACTCCTAACCTCGGTCGACACATTCCAACGCCCAGAAACAGCATAAGGTCGACTGTTTTGCCTGCCTATCACCAGTCAAAATCAGCAACTTCTGTAGTACATGGGTACATTGTCACTGCGACAATACAGTACCTAAAGAGTACTACGGTTTCATGATGAGTCACCCCTGACAATGGTTCTGGTACATCTGCCCTCGGTGTAGAGTTTCTGATGTGCTGACAAAGCCACAGGTCCCAGCTCAAATCAGCCCCAAAGTCAAAACGACCAAACCAAAATCGCCTGACACTAAACCAGTAAAACAGGTGACTAAGACTACCATAAGCCCGCCTAACACACCGACAAAACTGCCGGTTGTTGTTAACCCCCCAGTATCTGCCAGCAACACGAAACAGTGGGTGGAAGTGAAGAAGGGAAAGAGCAACACCCCAAATCACAAGCGGCTTCCACCCAAGACCAGGGGCGACAGATCTAACCCACTTATTTTATATAATGTCCCAGTATCAGAAGGAAGCTTGCTAGAAGGTAGCGCCACCTTCGACAAAGAGCAGTGGGATAAACTCTTCTCAACCCTTTGAATGTGCGACGTACCAGCCAAAATATGCCGCCTTTTCAAAGGCCAAAATGCATTGAAAGGAAAAGTCCCTCCAATGAGGGTAACTCTTGACTCGGCACGACTTGCTGAAGACATCATCCTTTCGTCCCAAGGACCATCGGTCAAATTGTCCTCACTGATTCGCATCAGGCATGTCAAGCCGTGGTCGATACGTGCAGCAGCCAGAACTGCGCCAGACACCCAAGAACAGACCAACATGGTAGTTCACAGTATACCCGAACTCACCAGCGGTAACACAGACGAAGCTCACGAGCACGATGTGCAACAGTGGCGATGGCTGTCGCGTAGCCTATCCCTCCACACCATGATAGCAGTTTGCATTTCCAGGTTACCCCGCCCGTCACACCTTACGTTTATCAAGTCACCACGCCTGATGGCTGTAACATTTAGGAACCGGGAAGACCTGACCGAAACACTACAAGCTTGGTACAGTTCGAGGAACGATCTGTCTAGCCACATCAGGTGTTGCGAAAGCCGACCTAGATCTGTGAGACAACAGCAGAGGGGCCAAAATGAACGTACAAAACTGATAGTTAACCTCGGTCAACTACCCCTGGCACAAGACGTGATTGAACCAACCGCGCAAGCAGGAAACCTGCAGAGGCCAGTTCCTACAGAACTGGCCGATTTGGTTTGAAGAACTTGTCTGATAATCCGATAACGGCTGCTGCTGCAAATGTGCACCAGGTTCAGAAACAAACCACCAAGTGCCTCTATAGCAACGTAAGTGGACTAAGGGGTAAGCTGTTAGAAGTCAGGAATATCCGCTCTCAGATGGATCTGAAGATCATAATCCTAACAGAAACATGGCTATCCCCTGACATTGCAGACGCAGAAGTGGGCTTGCCAGGCATGACACTCTTCCGAAGCGATAGGCAAACACCAAACTGGAGGTGGAGTGGCGATATATATAAATAGCAACTTAAAAGCAGAGTGACTATACGACACACAACTAACTGAGGTGACAGAATCATGTTGATGTTGTTTCCACTTGAATGGCACGAAATACTTGACTGGAGGGATCTACCGACCTCCTTCGGGTACTAAGGCCCACAAAAGCAAACTGATTGAGGTAATACTGCAACTGCTACTCCTAGGGTTTAATCAAATACTCTTTAGCCGGAGATTTCAATACTCCATCTTTAAATCTCAGCAATCGGAGTATAACTCGCATTGGTTGGTTTCAAAGACAACTTGTTACAGCCATTAGAAGCTCTAGGCTGACTGAGCACGTACGCAGTGCCACCAGGTGGATTAAGGAAGAGAATTACCCAAACCTAGATTTAATATTTACGAATGACCAGCTTCTGGTTGAGGATATTCTCGTGCGCGCTCCAGTAGGTAGTAGTGACCATGGCACAGTCCTGCTTAACATGGTCACAAACGAAACGCTGACACCGGACGATAACGAGCCTTACCTTTGCTACAGTAGGGCAAACTACACACGCATGAGAGAGGTTCTCCTACATGCCCCAATGGCCACGGGAATAGTAGAGGCTGACAGTAGATGATCACTGGCAAGCAGTGAGAGATATCATCCAAAACGCTGTCGTAGACAACGTACCTCATTCACACCAAAACCGCGAGAACAGAAGAACCTGGGTTAGGTGGGGCACTGAACGCTTGCTACCAGCGTAGAGGGAAGCCTGGCACAAGTGGAAGGTCTCCTTGTGGGATTCCAATCGCAGTTCTTACTTGACATTGAGAAACAGATGCAATACCAAAGTTCGAAGTGACAGGAGAAAATTCCAGACGAAGCTAGCCAACAGAATAGAGGCAAACCCGAAACATCTGTTTAGGTTCATGTCCAAAAGAAAACCTACTAATCAAGGGTTGTGTTCCCTAGAAGGGCCAAACGGGGGAGACCCCACCAACCTAGAGATGGCCGAGATGTTCAAAATCACCTTTGCTGATCGATTAAACCAGGCGCCTACATGTTCATAATATTATGCCAACCCGATGCCAGCTGACGTCATAGGGAACATCCGTATCACTCCTGACCTAGTATTCAGGAAACTAAAATCTTTACGCCCAGGTAAGTCACCAGGTTGTGACAAAATCCACCCCATAGTCTTGCAGCAGTGTGCTGAAGTCCTCTGTTCACCGTTATGCAACCTGTTCAGGCATTCACTGGAGTCACACCAATTCCCAGCTGAATGGAAACAAGCTACTCTCTCTCCAATCTTCAAAGGAGGAGATAGAAAGTGTAGAATCCTTTTTGAATGTTTTGTTTTTTGGAAAATCCCTCCATGTTTACATATTTTTGTTATGACATGACGGACTCTTTTTGTTGACATTTTTGGTATTTTATTCGATTCCAATTTGAGATTTTATCATTGTATATTGTTATTATTTCTATATTTTGTACTTATATTGAAGTTTTTATGTTTGCTTCTGAACTGTATATGTTGTTTAAATTTGATCTTTAATATAGCCACAGCCATATTTGGATTGATACGGTGGCGGTTGGACTTAACGTCACTTATTCCCCTTTGCCTTGGATACTCTTCGGAGTAATTGTGACCTGGAAAAAGCATCAACTCCAGGTATTGCTTTGTATTTCCATCTTTTAATATAATATAGACCGTTTTTTCCTAGAATAATCGTGTTTTTAATATTGGACTGGGAGATACATGTTCGAATTGCACTTACTGGAAACCATTGGAACTGCTACGGTTGAAAATCCATTTATAGAAAGGACCCAGCCTGTTACAGACCTGTCGCACCACTACCTATATTATCAAAGGTTATGGAAGGACTAGTGGACGAACAAATGAGGGAGTACGTGGATAAGAATAAAATACTCCATGAAGCTCAAAACGGGTTTCGGAAAGGAAGGTCGTGTTTATCTAATCTTCTCATCGCATGGGACAGATGGACATCCTGCTTGGACCGTAAAATACCAGTGTACGTAGTATTTCTCGACTTTTCAAAAGCCTTTGACACAGTGCCCCACGCACGCCTAATCGAAAAGGTTGTGGAAATGGGCTTCATTGACCCACTCCTATCTTGGCTCAGAAACTAAATTGAGAATAGAAAGTTTCGCGCATTTATTTTTACCCTGTTTAAGACGTATGTTCGCCCATACTTGGAGGTTCACAACGTCATCGCACCCCTCTGCTTAAAAGAAACATAAATCTCCTGGATCGAGTGCAGAGACGAGCAACCAAATGGGTGATAGGGTTGAAAAATAAACCCTACGACGATAGACTCCAGCTCCTGGGATTGTTTACACTGAGCTACAAGAGAATCAGAGGTGACCTGATTATGGCGTACACCATATTAAACACGCCAAACCATCCCAATGTGAGCATCTCACCGATGCATCACCACCACCCCCGTCGAGGCAATCCTCGAAAGATTGCACATCAAAGAGCAAATACTCAGATTCGTGCACACTTTTTCTCATTACAAGTTGTCGCAACTTGGAATGCTCTCCCAGTCGAAGTAGTTACAGCCCCTTCAGTGGACTGCTTTAAGGAGAAACTTGACAATCACGTACTCACATACGGACTGTCATCTCCCTCTTGGACAAGCCGTTCATGATGCATATCTTGAGACCTGCCAGTTGTTACCATTGCCATCACCTCAGATTACTCAATTGTTCTATCTGGTCTATTATCTTTACACTTCGGTCCTCTCACACATTCTTGACTAACAATTAACAAACTAAGTTCATCTACATATATTTCAGTTCTGAAATTTTATTCATATTATCATTAGAATTTTATCCTTATTACCCTTATTACTCTCCACATTGCAAATAACTGATCTCCGGTCTGGTAATGTGATGGCTGCTAGTATCCAGAAACCCTACTGCCCTGAAACAAACGTTTTCATTCAAATCTCGAGGCATGCAAACTCACAACCAACTGCCAACTCACTAGAAATAGACAGTCGAGTGGCTAGACCTCCATCCATTTGACATTACCGAACACCTGGAATGGTACAGAAAGAACAAGAATCGAGCGCGAAGAAATCAAATTGGTTTACACTGGCTCGTGAAAAAGATATTGGATATTGGGTATTGGTAAGAGGTGATTTGAAACCAGGTGGTGCGTAACACATTCGAAACCTTACGCTACCGACTTGTTGATCTGATTGTCAGGTAAACTTCATCTCATGATTGAGTTGGTTCTAAATGTTTTCGATTGCTTGCTTCATCAAAGGCAAGTGCGTTATATGTGATTTCTAGGTCGTTGGCTCAGTTTCCACTTGCTCTCTCTTCCAGTTAATATCTGTATATACTGCTTCTCACTGCCTCAGCACATAAGATAGTTCCTGGCTAGACGCTCAAACCTACCAAAGGTTGAAGTTCTAATTGGCCATCCAGTATTACTGTGGCGGCTATCAGGTCTATTCATGGTATGTTCACGTTTCACATGTGTTTACCTAGTAGGAACAAATCACCTCACAAGTTCTAAAATCATTTTTTGTGGATTCAAAAACAAAAAGTAAGTCGCTTTTTTGGCTTATTCATACTAATAGTTAACAGTGAAGCAACGTCTCTGTGTGATCACTTAGTGGAACTTTATTTATCAGGTTAGATTTTTTTTTCTGATTTATCTAATACATTTTAGAAGCCCTTACTCGATCTATTGCTATCGCGAAACAGAATAAAAGAACGTCAGTCACCCCAGAAGATTTTGAAAACATCCTTGTCCAAATGTTTTTAGATTTCTCTGCTTGATTTACAAGATGTCGGTGACAGAAGTAAGGAGCTTACTGTTACTGGTAATCGATATGAATCCTGCCTCTTGGGGTTCTTGTATAAATGATTTTGGTTTGCCAAATTGCATTGAAGCAGTACTTGGTTTTGCAAATAGTTATTTAATGTTGTCTCCACATAATGAATTAGCAGTAATAGGAGTTACACCATCTGAAATAAAATTCATATATCCAAACCATTCGGAACCTCTAGCTGGTGCATCTTCTAATGATGGACAAAATGATGCTCTTAGCTGCATGAATAATACTGTCAGGCAACTTTCATTAAAACTTGTAACATCTTGCTCTTCTACAAGTACACAAATAGTTCTGGCTGGTGCTATAATAAAAGCATTGTGTTATTACCTTCGGCGCTGTCGTGAATTGCAACCTTCTACAAGACATTTAGATGATTCTTCTGAAACAAATATGGAGTTTAGTGAAGGAAATGAAAAGATTTCATCTCGGATATTAATCATTAAGGTGTCTGATGACAATTCCTCTCAATACTTAGCATTAATGAATTCGGTGTTCACAGCTCAAAAGCTTCATGTTCCGATAGATACATGTGTGTTACCATTACCACAACAGTCAGATAATTTAAGCAGTAAACGTGTATTAAACTCTTTGGGACATTCAAGTCTTCTGCAACAAGCTGCAGATTTAACTGGTGGAATTTACTTGCAAATACCAAGAGTTTCTGGATTATTACAATATTTACTATCTGTATTCTTACCATCGTCTAAATTAAGAACATCTCTTTTACTTCCAGATAGTCGATCTAGTGGTTTGTCGTTTGGTGTTGACTTTCGAGCTGCATGTTTCTGTCATAAACGATTAATTGATATTGGTTATGTTTGTTCTATATGTCTATCTGTATTTTGTGAGTTTAATCCAATATGCCCTACTTGTAATACTCCTTTTGTATTACCCACTGTACAAAATATGTAAATAAAGATAAAAAAACAAGGGGCTCATGCTTTTCTTGCTTCTATTCGACAATGGATCCTGACAAAGAAGTTGGATTAATGTTGGTCTAAAAGATCACAGACACATAAAACGCAGAAATTCGTACTTAAGTACATCAGTTCAGGTTGCCATACCACATCAGCACACAGACGCAACTGTCAGATCAAATCCAAGAGTGATAACGATAGCAGAAGTATTAGCAGTAATAAAGAAGATTACAGTTCGAAGATATGATTCGATAAGTATAATTTAGTGAGATAAATTTAGAAAGAGAAAGACAGGTTATGAAAAATTCAGGTTAGAATTAGAGAGAACACAGAGTGGATGCATCTGCGCCATTGCAAACGATTCTGACCCATGTCTTTCAAGGTCTCTAACCATCGGTGACTTTCATCTCGTGATCCCAACCAGGTAGCATACATCTAACAACATGGTTCAGTCCGCTTGTCAGTGGCCAGTGAGAGTAGAAGATATTCGTAGGCTACTGGTTTTCGATCATAGGTGTCTTCGAAGCATTGCTCGTATATCCTGGGACACCCGAGTGAGCAACGCTGTTATTAGGAATCGGGTGCTAGGTAATAATGGCAGATCGATAGATGAAGTGGTGAAACTTCATCAGTTGAGGTGGTTGATACATGTGTTGCGTATGCCTAACCACCGACTGCCTCGAAGAGCTTTGTTTTGTAGTGTAGGAAAAGGTTGGAAGAAAGTTAGGGGCGGCCAAACAAAAACATGGCAGAAATCCATGAAGTCATTGACGAGTGGACTTAGCCATGTCGGTAACTGTTGACTACCTGGTTGGGGTCGGCGAGATGATAATAATCGATGGTTAGAGATTATGAATGACATGGCTCAGAGTCGTTCGCATTGGCGCCGGTGCATTTATTCTGTGAGTTCTCTCAAATCCTAATCTTCTGGATTCTTCAACACCTCTAGTTTTGACTTTTAAACTTTTCTCATTAAATCATACTTCTTGAATAATATCTTCTAATCCTAACCTCTCCGATCACTTCTAATACCTTTACTACCTCTTCTACTATTGGATTTGAATTGACAATTACATCTGTCTGTGCTGATGTGGTATGGCGACATGAACTGATGTACTTACGTACGAAGTTCTACGTTGCATCTGACTGACCACTTGTCAGTGACTTCATGAATTTCTGCCATGTTTTGGTTTGGCCGCCCCTAGCTTTCGTCTAACCTACTGCACCACAAAACAGCTCGTCACGGCAGTCGGTTGTCGTTCATTTGTAACACGTCCCAACCACCTGAACTGATGACGTTTCACCACTTCAGCTATTGATTTGCCATCCCTACCTAGAACTCGTTTCCTAACGACAGCATTGCTTATACAGTTGTCCCAGGATACACGAGCAATGCTTCGGATACCGATGAACGAAGACTAGTAACCTACGAAAGTCCTCCACTCTTAACGGCCAAGTTTCGCATCCGTACAGAAGGACGGAGCGAACTGCTGCACAGTACACTCGTCCTTTGGTTAGCAAGCGGATATGTCGCCTGTGCCATAGGTGACGCAGGTTGGCGAAAGCCAGTCAAGCCTTCTGTATCCGAGCTGAGATTTCAGAGACCACAGAACTCATGGGACAACTTCTTGAGGCCGGTTGCACACGGTCTTTATTGGGAAAGTTTATGAGCTGTGAGTTCCACTATACCAATGGCCTTACGGACGGAAATCCGTGAGGTGTGACATCTTTAAGGTCGACCGTTTCCAACACCTTCCTTCCTTGTGAGAAGGCAGTATCACTGCAGTTGCTGGTTGCCCGAAGGAAGCACCTTACTGCTGTCACACCTCCATACATTCAGTTGTACGACTTGGCCCTAAGACCTTAAGTTGCTGCTTTAATCTTACTGTTCTCTAGTTGACCTGCCTAGCATGTTACTACTTAAAGAAACACATGTTCCAGCTAGTATAGCTCGGTTGTGTCATCACGACAGACCAGTCCGAGCACCACTCAAAATAGCAGCTACAGTTTGCTTATTAACGCTTCCCAACGTCCTGCGTTCGCTCACTATTGTTTTGCTTGCATGCCTTGTCATGTTGGCTTCAGTCAGTCAGTCAGATGCAACGTAGAACTTCGTACGTAAGTACATCAGTTCATGTCGCCATACCACATCAGCACAGACAGATGTAATTGTCAATTCAAATCCAATAGTAGAAGAGGTAGTAAAGGTATTAGAAGTGATCGGAGAGGTTAGGATTAGAAGATATTATTCAAGAAGTATGATTTAATGAGAAAAGTTTAAAAGTCAAAACTAGAGGTGTTGAAGAATCCAGAAGATTAGGATTTGAGAGAACTCACAGAATAAATGCACCGGCGCCAATGCGAACGACTCTGAGCCATGTCATTCATAATCTCTAACCATCGATTATTATCATCTCGCCGACCCCAACCAGGTAGTCAACAGTTACCGACATGGCTAAGTCCACTCGTCAATGACTTCATGGATTTCTGCCATGTTTTTGTTTGGCCGCCCCTAACTTTCTTCCAACCTTTTCCTACACTACAAAACAAAGCTCTTCGAGGCAGTCGGTGGTTGGCTTCAAAACCTCACAGCTCTATTTCAGTAAACACCATTTTAAAAAATATGACTGGACATATTTGTGGACTGCATCGCTGATCACAGACCACCCAAGTTTACAAATTTGTTAAATAGCAAACGTTTGTACTTAATTTCCGAAAATCACACTGTACGTGGCAAGTTTAGGTGAGGAAAGTATGATGAGTAGGTCCTTCCAGTTTTATAACCGAATTAGCTCCTCATTCCTAAACCGCAGTATCGAAATTCACCAGCCTACCATGTACTTTACCCTTGGCATTTTTGTCTGATGACAAGTAACACCAACTACTTGAGGAAAACTAATTTCTGGGCTGATCAGCCATATATTCTCACTAAAATTTACGTCTAGATTACTACGTTAGATGATAACTTCTCGGCGTTTTTGTTTTGAGTAGTCAGTTTATATTAGGTAAAGTTTTAATAACATTGGAAGATTTGGGATACTTGTTTTGCACATTATACTCTAAAGGCGTAGTTTAGTACTTTGTGATTTATTAATTTATTCACATCTCACTTGGTCATTGGGAATTAGCTGGCAGACAGACACAAGAAAGATACAACGCAGAACTTCGTACGTACGTACGTACGTCAGTTCACGTCGCAAAAACCACATTAGCCCAGAGACGCAACTGTCAGTTCAAATCACAGAGTGATAGTGATAGTCGAAGTATTAGTAGTAATGGAGAAGATTAGGGTTCGAAGATGTTATTCAAGAAATAAAATTCGGTGAGGTAAATTTAGAAAAAGAAAGATAGAGGTGATGAGGAATTCAGGTTAGAATTTCATAGAACACAATGAATAAATGTTCCTGCGCCATTGCGAACCTCAGGGTCTCTAACCATCGATTATTATCATTTCGCGGACCCCGATCAGGTAGTCGACACCTACCGACATGACTCAGTCCACTTGTCAGTGACTTCATGGATTTCTGCCATGTTTTGGTCTGACCGCCTCCAACTTTCGTCCATACTATTCCTGTATCGCAAAACATAGCTCCAAGAGGCAGTCGGTGGTTAGGCATACGCAACACATGTCTCAACCACCTCAACTGATGAAGTTTCATCACTTCATCTATTGACCTGCCATCCTTATCTAGCACCTATTTCTTAACAACAGCATTCCTTACTCGTCTGTCCCACGATACTTAAAGCAATGCTTCGGAGACACATGATCGAAAACCGGTAACCCAAAAATATCTTCTTCCCTGACTGGCCATGTTTCACAGCCATAAAGTAGGACGGAGTGAACTACTACGGAGTACACTCGTCCTTTAGTCAGCAAAAGCATATCTCGCCTGCACCATAAGTGACGTGGATTGGCAAATGCCAGTTGAGCTTTCTGTATTGCTGCTGAGATTTCGTCAGTCACCATGTCATTGGCACTGACGAGCCTCCCAAGATGAGTGAAGAGGTCAACACGCTCAACTGCTTCACTTCCTATCACTAGTTCAGTTCCCGACGCAACCCAATCTTGAAGCAACATTTTGTATATCGATGGTGAGAACCGCGACCCGGACATGCTTGCATTGTTGCTCAATGTAGTTAGAAGACTCTGTATTTTGTCAGCGTCTTCGACGAATAGAACCATGTCATCAGCGTATTCTAAGTCGACAAACAAGCCACCTCATAGAAGGTCTACTCCTGAAAATTCCGATGAGGATAATGTTGTATCTAGGAGCATATCAATGACAAAGTCAAACAAGAATGGAGAGTGGACATCCTTGACGGACACCACTTGAAGTAAGGAATTCCGGTGACAGTTCGCCATAAGCTCTAACACGAGCAGTGGTGTTCGAGTATAGAGCTTGTATAAGTTTAATGTACTTCTCTGGTACACCTTTCGAAGACAGACACTGCCACAGAACCTCACGATCCACTCAGTCGAATGTCGCCTTAAGGTCCAGGAAGACGACTATTGTAGGACGCCTAAATGTGTGTCTGGGTTCCAGGACCTGTCGTACTGTGAAAATGTGGTCTATACAGTCACGTCCAGGTCTGAAAAAAGCCTGGTTTTCTCGAGTCTGCTCTTCACGAGCTGTAGTTAGGCGTCTAAAGAAAATCGAGGCTAACAGTTTAGAAACTATATTAGTTAGACCGATTCCCTTGCGATTTTCACAAGAACACTTGTCCTTTCTTATAAATTGGGACAATCAGAGATTGGGACCACTCGGATGGGGTTGCGTCCAGTTCCCAGATTCTACATAAGTTCTCAGTCAATCTAACTGCTAAGACTGGACCACCATCCTTAAATATCTCAAGAGTCAATCTATCAGGGCCTGCTGCCCGCCCTCGCCTCAGATTTCCTATAGCTTCCCCAACTTCATAAAGATTCGGGGGACTTATGTCAATTTGCCATTCCGGACGACTGGAGATCGTGGGTAACCAAAGTGTGACTGAAGACCAGTTGAACTGATCCCTAGAGTGTTCAGCCCATCGATCCAAGTCTTATCCCTGACTTAATAGCTTACTTGCTAGCAGATGTCACTGCTGTTTCCACAGCCTTTTTGATATCTTTCCAAAATGCCTGAGAGTGGACATCACTTACTACAAGGCCGCCTAACTATTTTTCTAGCTGTTCCTAAAATATACTCTTAGATTTATTATCACTAAGTAGAGCCCTAAGAGGTTTCCTTGCGGTTTCTTCCCTACGTCCAGTAAGCCTCAAACAAATACGAGCTGGAACTTCGGTATGATCTGAATCTAGACATGTGCCCCAGAACGAGCGACAGTCCTCTATCGAACCCCTCCATCGGTGGCTGATGTGCTCTATGTGGGTCCAACGTTGAGACGACTCTCAGGGTCGCCAGGTCAATAGATGTCTTACCTTATGCATGAAGTTAGTGTTTGCTAGAAATAGGTGGTCATCTGAGCACAGTTGCAACAAACAGTCGCCATTATCTGTTATCTGAGCCGCGACACCATAAGATCCGTATCCTTACTGTCCCGTCCAGTTTGAGAGCCTACAAGCTACTGCCTACTTGGATCCAGTCTAGAAGAACTAGTTCTGCTCTAAGACTTTAGGGAATTAGGTGGCTCATATATCCAGTTGTCTAACGTACTAACTTGAACGGTCTGTTGTTGACGTTTTAGCAAAAACGTTTGATATTATTGCAAGCATCCTGTTTGTCAAGCTACACACTTAATAATTTAATAATTCTTATCATTATGAAAGAGAGGTCACTGATAGTGTAGTTAACGTTAAGAACTTCGGATGACATAATTCGGAATCTTTTTCAGCGGTAGAAATGCATTCACCTCTTGTTTTCTTCTCGAGTGTGTCACAAATCTATTTATGCCTCTTTTATACTACTATTGATACTATTATTACTCCTAAAACTCCGGTATGTCTCAAAATAATTTAATTTCGTTGTACTTAAATGGCAGTAGAGCAAGGTGAGCAACTCCATTCCCATGGTGGTTGGTGGTAAACGACACATGCGTAAGTCATTTGATCACTCTGCTCAGACTTCTACTTCTACTAGGTTGGAAGAAAGCTAGGGGCGGCCGAACCAAAACATGGCAGAAATCCATGAAGTCACTGACAAGTAGACTGAGTCATGTTGGTAGATGTAGACTACCAGGATGGGGTCCGCGAGACGAAAGTCACCAATGGTTAGAGACCTTAAACGACATGGCTCAAAATCGTTTTCAATGGCGCAAGTGCATCCATTCTTTGAGCTCTCTCAAATCTTAATCTTCTGGATTTGTCAGCACCTCTACCTTTGTCTTTCTAACCTTATCTCACTGAATTATATTTCTTGAATTATATCTTCGAACCCTAGTCTTCTTCATTACCATTATTAACTCTACTATCTTTATCACTATGGGATTTGTTCTGACATTCGCGTCTCTGTGCTAATGTGGTATGGCAACATGAACTTATGTACATACGTACGAAGTTCTACGTTGCAACTGACGGACTCCTCTACCATTATGAGATTTGAATCGACAATTGTATCACTGTGGTATTGCGTAGTACTACGTTGTTGATGTAGTCGTTCACTGTAAAGTAGTCTGTGTACTTCATAGGTTTGGAATCAACGTTCTCCAACTATGAATAAATCCTCAGTATCCTTCAATGTAGCTGTCAAAACATTTATTTAACTCAGAAACCTACTATAGTAGATATGCTATTTGTAACAATTAGATCAAGCTTAGAAACTGACATACATCATGTTATTCGGAGAATAAATTTTATTAACATTATTACCAGTAAAAATATGTTTCTAACATTCCAGGCACACAAAATGTTTACAGACAATATCAATGATTTACAATATGGGCTTACAAATATCAAACAACTGAATTAGGATTATTAAGGAAAATAAGTGAGTGAAGAAATACTGAATATGTAAACATATATACTAACAAGTTTTTAAACGGATTTGTATCATCATTATACTATGGAGTTAGATATTATACGTAACGTGACTAGTGAGTAATATACACTGGACTGCCGCGCTGAACGTACTGCTAATATGAAGAGTATCGGAGCCGGAAGTATGGCGGGATCATAATATCTTGAAAACTAAAGAACATGTGAAAGAAGATAGCCAATCATCTGCTTCTTTTGAGAATGGAAGCTTGGAGAAAATGTGTGCACATCTTGCCAACAAAACCATGTTGTCTTTAAGTCACATGATCTTAATTTTTCCGTTCATTTCATTATGAATTCATTGTTCTGGTTAGCTCAAAACTGATTCGAATCTCATCATTGCTCGCTACATTCATGTTGCTGAAACGAAGGAAGAAAATAAACAAGATTTACAAAGCTAACAGATTAAAAACCTTTGTCGTGTGCAATATAAAACATCAAGATAGATTAGTAAACGTAAACCTCACAGAGAAAGTCTTCGTCTGATGAGAGGATGACCGAAGAGTAAAGTGAGATGAGTCTGATTGACGAGGTGATTAACTAATGATACCAAGGTTTCTCACTTGTTACTCGTCAGACTGATATATCCAGTTTCATGCTGAGGTCGATATTCAACCAAGATAATCTGAAACATGTTATTCAAGACATTTTACCATTTGATGACAATGAACAAGATAGTTACTGATGTTTTTCACAAAACCTACTCTATCTAAGGCATCTTTGAATTAAATGCCCAGACTCCCGGTATCTTACATTAACTTCCCGTCCAGTACCCACTTTGATTAGAGTCACAAATCATTGCTCTATACTCTCTGATTTCAAAACTTTCTTACTACACATTATAATTTCATCTACAATCACAATTTTATCTACTCACTTAACTTTTTTGTTACAGAGGAAAACGTTATAAAAGAAGGAAATCAGGTTGAAAGTGAACATGCTAAGCCTTATTCTTCATCAACTGGGATTAATATGTTCCAGTACGACGCTCTAAATATGTAACCAGAACATCACTCCAACACGCTTCATACGAAATGCCTGTTCATGACTGCCACACGAAAACAAACAACCGAAAATACCAGAACGAGTATAATTATTCATCATTGTTTAATACTGTGAAAACTGGGAGAAGTTCGCAGTAGAAACCAACAGCATCCTTCTTTTATAACTCACCACTCAAAAGACGTGCCATCTTCTGACGTTATCCAATATCCAATATCGTCTTCATAAGCTAGTATAAACCATTTGATTTCTTTTTGCTCGGTCATTGTTCTTTCGGTACGGTTTCAGGTGTTTGGTATTGTCCAACGCATGATAGTCTGACCATGTGTGAACAGGATATCAGGAGTAAGTAAATATTGGATAATTTGGTTTACTAATTGGTCGTGAAGATTGTGCGAGGGGACCGAAGGGTAAGAAGGGAGAGGAAACGTAGATAATAGACAAGACAGATAAGGTTAGTGATCTAAGGAGATAGCAATAATAACAACGAGTAGGTTTCGAGAAATGCATTGGTCACAGCATATTAACGAGTGAGATGAGTACGTGATTATCAAGTCCCTTCTTAAAGCAGTCCACTGATTGGGCTGTGTTCACCTCGTGTAGGAGAGGACTCCAAGTTGCGACAACTCCTTATGCGAAAAATTGTGCACGAATTTGAATACTCACTCTCTGATTTGCGATTTTTCGAGGATAGCCTCCAGTGGAGTGTTGGTGATGGATCAGTAAGATGCTCACGTACGGATGGTTTAGCCTGCCTGATATGTTGTACGCCATTATCAGATCATTTCTGATACTCAAGTTCTAGAGTCTGTCTGTGTAAGGTTTCTTCCCCCTCCCTTTCACCCATTCTGTTGCTCGTCTCTGAACTCGATCCATGAGATTTGTCTCTTTAAAGCAGGCGGCGTTGTAAACCGACGACGTTGTAAACCTTCAGATATTGCTTTGAATAACGTCAAGATTAGTGGTTGGAAGATAGAACCAAGTTGTCTTCGGAAAAAATGAAGAGTCGCATTCGCCTTGGCTGTGCCTCCTATATAGTTCTCGCTTGTGTGTAGGCTTTCTGCTGTTACTAAGCCGAGATGGAGCTCTGAAAAGACATTACGGAGCGGGCTTCCATTGAGATGGTAAATCGTTTCGTCATGTGGGGCATAATGTACATGACTTGACACCTGCTGGTTTAGTTTTAGACAGTTTTTCACTTCCCATTCCACAACAGATGCAAGGCCCTTTCGAAGCTCAGTCAAGTCCTCATCGCTTCCAAAAGACCTCCGGATCTTCTCTTCGTATACGTAGATCGATGTTGATTAGCTGACTGTGCCTAACAGGTCGTTGATCAATTTCAGGAAGAGGAGTGAGCCTAAGATGGTCCCCAGTTGAACTCCCGATGTGCATACTCGCCAGCTCGCGTGAACTCTTTTTACCTTAGTACGAAACTTTTTATTCTCAAGGATGTTTCTGAGCCAAGACATGAGTGGGTCAGTGAAGCCCATTTCCACAACCTTTGCGATCAGGCGTGCGTGCGTAACTGTTTCGACGGCCTTTGCAAATTCGACAAATATTACACGCACCGGTATTTTTCGATCAAAGTGGGATGTGCAACTGTCCCATGGTATGACACCTGCCTTTCCGAAACCTGCGTTGAGCTTCATGGAGCATTTTCTTCATATCCATGTACACCCTCATGTATTCATTTACCAGCCTTTCCATTACCTTTGATAGTATAGGTAGTGATGCGACGGGTCTGTAACAGGCTGGGTCCTTTATATCTCCTCCTTTGGAGATTGGAGAGTAGCGTGTCCCAATTCGGCTGTGAGTTGGTGTGAATTTGGTGAATGCATGAACAGGTCACCTACCGGTGAACTGAGGGTTTCTACACATTATTTCATAACTATACGGAGAATATTGTCACAACCTGGTGACTTCCCTGGGCGTCTTTATTTTTATTTCCTTAGTACTAAGTCATGAGTGATATGAATATTCCCGTCAGCTGGCAAAGGGTTAGCGTAGTACTCGGAACATATAAGTGCCTGGTTTAGCCGCTCCATGAAGTTTGTGTTGAAGATCTCGGCCACCTCTAGGTTGGTGCGGTCTCCCCGATTCAGACCTTCGAGAGGATACGAACCCTGATTCGTAGGTTTTATTTTAGTAGTGAACCCTAGACAGATGCTTCAGGTTTGCTCGTATTTTGGCAGCTAGTTTCATCTGACATGGTTTCCTACCAACCTACTCCTACCAACCAGTAGGTGTTATAGTAATAATAATTCATTCTGAAATAATAAAATTTTGCAAAGCGAATGCCAATTTACAGGCAAGATAAGAATGTTAAAATTGCTAACACGTTTTTTGCAAAAGGTTGTTTAGTAACCGAAAAATTTCATAAGATAAATTGGCTTCACATAGAATACTGAACGTTTACACACAAAATTATTGGCGATTCTCCAGACTCCGCAATGCACAATGAGAATAATTAGCGCGAGTTACAACGGTTGCGTTACGACGAACTGCTAATTACTGCGAAAAAAATGCAATGTAGAGTCAATAATGGATGAGGTAAATGCGCTACGATCTGGTGGATGTTCCTCATATAAAAAATTACAGGCTCCTGAGTAAAGTAACCAAATCTTCGGCAAAAATCCAGACTAATATTTGAGGATTAGAATAAGGTAATGTAAAATAGAAGTGAAGAGAAAAGGGTTGGTAGCAGAACAGAAAATAGACATGTATGACTCGACAGATTCTTTTTGAAATTGGAACACTAACTGTACACCTGGACGTATGTAGGTTAATGAAGACAATTCACCAGTAAAATAAGGAATTGACAATTATTCATATGAACGGAAGAAATACAGAAGAACCAAATTGTTCATAATAATGTTGATTTACAGAAGGTAATAATGAGGCTCGATGATCATATGCTTTTGTAATATTGTATTTATTCTCTTTCTTTTCACCTGTGTAGCTCAAGAAGTCAGTATGATTGTCCAGATCTGCGAGTAATAGGAAGTAATGGGAAGTTAAAACCAGTGCAAGGTTACGGGCATGAGTTGTAAACTAGGTTAACAAGGAAAAAGTAACATCAATATCATTGATTTGTTGAGTCCTGCTATATGATAAGGAGACGTAAGTAAACAAAATGTTCTATTCCACAGACATGGATAGATTGAGGTTATCGCCCCGCAGTCATAAATGCTGGTCGGATACACCAACCTCCCTACTTTTGTGATGTTTGGCTCTCTTACGTTTATTGGTAGATTTCAAATGATGTTTTTTAGTCTACGCTCTAATTTTTGTACACCTTGTCAGAATACACTTTCTCTACCAGCTATACGTTACAAACAAACCAGACAACTTTACTTCTGTATGTAAGACAAAACGTTCATGTAGCGTATCACACTGATTTTAAGTTAAGTAATGGTACAAATTGTAAGATATGTTTCAGTTAATAGGTAATTTGGAGATAGGAAGGATAGGAAACTAGAGAAAAAATGGTTGAAATAGTAATCAAAATTATTGAGTTATTAGTTATCTCACTACTGAATTGTCTTCATTAACCTACATTAGTGCAGTTGTACAGTTAGTGTTCTGATATTAAAAAAGTCTGGGTAAACGTACCTTTGTTTTATCCATAAACGTATGTGCAAAGCCGTTGTTCGGCTTTGAACAATAATATTTTCTCAAATAAGATGATCAACACCAACAAATTGTAAACATCCCAATTTCTGTTAAGACCATCAAAGTGATAGTGTTACCTTGACTTTTCTGTGAATAAAAATCCGCTCTGATATCATCGATTGCTATAGCTTAATCAGTGATGAAATTCCATATCGAAAACTTTTTCGAGCTGATATTCTTCAATTATAGAGGATCTTGAAAGACGGTTCACAAGGTAGGTTGTTATTGGATTTGTCGAATTATTTGTATCAAATAAACATAAGTAAACGGATCACAAAATAACCACTTATTAAAATCGCTCAACATATGGTAAGCTATTATTAAATGACTAGAAATAATCTGCATAACACTTCATATGCTTGTGGAAAACTCAGTCTTTTCAGCAGACAACAACCTTGATATTCAATGGTATATTAAATATCACAAATATAAGTAAGGAATAGTAACGTTATTCGCATGTAAAGGTTAAAGAATATATGCTTGAATGACTTGAAAATCACTTGATGTGAAAGGACCTGATAAACTCGAAATGGAAAACCATGTCTATCATTTGCAAAACACAATCAAAAGGATGCATGAAATTGATATCCAGACAGCTTTTAGGACATTGTACACAAATGCGAAAGGACGAAATCTGAGTTTTGTAAAAGACCATTTTACTGTCCAAATTAAAACCATTCTGGACAGCATACGGACAGTTTATTATAATTCTGGATTCACCCTGGCAATTGTGAAGCTATTTTACTGTCAGGGGTAATGTGATAATTTGATATTCTTCCTGAACTGCGAGGATACTTCCTCGCCTTTCTAATACGAATGTTCACCTTGTGTTCAAATGACTGATGTTACTACGTTCTTCAGCATATTTCATAATAAAACCTCGACAAATGTTCTTGTGTGACCGAATGGTATATATTTATGGTGATAATACATAACCATATTTTTCAGATTAACTATGTCTTCTCACATTTCTATCGAAATTCACATTTTTGACGAGAAAAAAGATGCTACAACAGAGAATTCGCTCAACAGGCCTTGTTAATTTTATTCATTTTATTTAGCTAATTGAATATTATCAACTTTGATTTATCAAAGAAAACGACTTGTGTAAAATAAAAGCATGGTAAATACGTTTACATTTCGTTGTGACTATAAGTGCTTACATGTCTAAATTGATAATAATATTATTCGAGTAACCATTTAATTGACTAAATATCCATAACATTTATGGTCATTCAATGTTGCCTTGATTAATATCTCATCACATTTTGCAATCAAATGAACAAAATGTGAAAATCAAGATTATTGGTATGCTCATTTTATATCAGTATTTGCTAGTGTGATAAAATAGCCGCATTGAATTATAATTGCTGACTGATTCTGATCAAAAATGCTGAGGTATTAAGAATACTGATATTGTAAATAACAAATTATTAAAGCTGTCACATAACTGTTGCATCCAGAGTTATTGAAGAGATTAGTAGTCTTCAATTTCTCATGTACTACGGAAAGATAATTGTGCCTAAATAATTTCAGAAAATATACAAATCCAATGAAACAATATATGGAGACCATTTTAAAAGGACTTTTAAAAAGATAAATATTATTTTATAAAATAAGAGTTCTACTTGGTCAAACTTTCTCATAGGTAATGGAAGTATTCCAGACCTTGTCTTTAAGAATGTTGATGAATTAATCGAGTGCATCAAGTTGTGGATATTTTCAGTTTTCTTTCCATCAGAATGTCAGCGGAGGACTTTCACTCCGGTAAGGTCTTAGTGAGTGTTGTTCTATGAACCTACAAGAAATTTTGTGACGCGTCGGCTGGTGTCCCTTGCATGTTTGACTTATTCAGTGCCGTTTCAAATGTATTCACAAACATTTTCGCTTTCTCATTTGACTACCAGTGGTATGGTGAACAGTTTGATAGTTAGCCTTTGACAGAATGTTTGGAATTGGCTTGCGGTAAAATACAATCACATCTAGTCCGCAACTTTTGGAGAAAATTTCAAAGAGAGGCTGCCTTGTTTCAGCTGTCGTAGATGACAGCAGAGGGCTGATTTTGGGTCATTTTGAATGTCATCGACCGTAACTAGAAAAACAGTTCTATCGTTCGGGCCAACGAAACTGACGTGTATCAAGGACCATAGAACCGGCGGAAATTCGGCATTCATTTTTGATGCTTACTGATACCGCATGCTAATTTACAACCAACAGTTTGATATGTTGACATTTCAGAGTCCAGTAAGAAAGAAATATAGTTACCAAGATGGAACTGTCCTAACACATATATGCGCAGGGATTTAAACGTAACTGATTGGAGGAGAATAAAGACATTTGGCTAGTTAAAACCTTCATATAAATATCATTAATTTCACTGTGTTTTTTGGGTATATTTGTTTTACTTAACTTATGAACTTGTTTGAATTATTATTTTCGGCCATTTTGGACTCCTGTTTGCCTTGGTTGTTCGTTTTCAGTTTTTTGCTCCAAGAATCTATAAATAGAAGGTAATTGTAATTATTATAATTATTGTTGTTAGAACGACATTGGTCGTCTATTTGTAATAAACAAACACATTTTGGTCGATTATTTGTGAATTGACAATAAACTTTGGTACCTACTTTGGAGTTTCCTTTTGGTTTAATCCTTGGGATCGTGAATTGCAAATAGATCGACACACAGTGCTTCTAAGGATCAAAGAGCAAAAAATTGGACGTAACAAAAGTTCTTCTATTTTACATTTTGTCATATATTGGATTCTTTTGGACGTTTTGGGTCCAGACGTTCTTCAATTTAGATTTTGGTCGTTGGAAACTTTAGGAAATTTGGGTCCAAAAGTTCTTCTAATTTTATTTGGTCTTTGGATACTTTGGACAATTCAATTTTGGTTCTTTAGTCATACGCTGGATACTTTTGGACATTTGGGTCCAAAAGTTCTTCGATTTTGTTTCTTTGGTCATACGCTGGATACTTTTGGACATTTCAGTCCAAAGGTACTTCAACTTTGATTCTTTTGTCGTACATTGGATAGCTCGAGACATTTTGGCTCCAAGATATTTTGCGTCAAAATTTTGTTATTATTGGTCGAATAGGTTTAGATTAATCTATATTTGCTTGGTACTCGATTTCGAACAAAAGCAAACAATGGAAACCAGAATCAGAAAGCCGAAGGAGAATGACGAAATGGATGGTAAAATTTCTAAAGCTGTTTGTGGTATGTCTGATTTTAATGATGATAAACGTGATGATATTAGTGTTAATAGTAAGTCTTCATCTCAGTTTAGTACTTCTAGATTGAGGTTAGAAAGGGCATTACTAAGGAAGAAGAATTTGGAAAAGAGACTTGAGTTAGAAGGACAGCTTAAAATGTTAGAACTTCAAGAGGAGGTTGAAATGGCCGAATTAGAATGTAAGGTCATGAAAAACTATATGGAAGTGACTAGTCATATGCGGGCGAGACATGAGGATTCTTCAAATGCGTTTACACCTACTTCACACCCGGAATTTATGAGAGTTGTTAATTGTATCAGAAAGGTATCCCTTTTTGAAAAACGAGTATGTGACCCCGATGGTTTAAAACCCCTTAATGTATATCCTAGAGAGAAGCCGGTTTGTGTAGCAGACAACGTGGCTTTTTTGAGTATGGAAAAGAAAGAAAAAGGCCAAGTCGACAGGAGATCACGCTTTAATGTAGTTAAGTGGGAACCAAGCAACTCATTCTAGGCTTTAAGTTGCGAAATTTGTTTTGGTGATCACAATGAGAAAGACTGTATGAAGTTATCAAAAATGAATGTTACAGAGAGGAGGCAGGAAGTGAGAAAGCGTGGTCTATGTTACCTGTGTTTAAGGAAGAGTCACATAGCCAAGTTGTGTAACTCGGACACAAGGTGTGACGTTGATAATTGTAAGATTCAGCATAATCCATTATTACATATTGATGTTACTAAGAAACTTGTAATGAATAAACATCATTGAAGCTAGTAAGGAGGAATTCGACCGTGATGCTATTTGTTGGTATATTCTTCATCATCCTGTTATCAAGCCTAAAAAGCCTGGAAAATTAAGGATTGTTTTTGATTGTGCAGCTGTCTATCAAGGTTGTTCTCTTAATGATCAGCTTTTGAGAGGACTAAATACTGTAAATAGTTTAATTGGTATACTTCTACGATTCAGATAATGCAACGTAGCATTAGCCGCTAATTTTGCTCTTAGGAAGACTGTAGATATATTCGGAAAGTAATTGAATAAAGATGTCCAGGAAGTTGTAGATAAGAGTTCTTACGTCGACGACTATTAAACTTCAATTGATAATGTGCAGGATGCAATCGAGCTTGTAACAACCCTTGGTTTACTCCTCAGAAAAGGTGGGTTCAGACTTACCAAGTGGATATGTAGCTGCTTACAGGTTCTCGAATCAATTCATCCAGAAGAGAGAGCAGAAGCCTGAAAGGAGATTGATTTTGAGAGACTTCCGACTGAACGCACATTTGGATGATTTTGGGATACTATGGTTGATGTGAATAATAAACGTGATGCTAACGAGAGTGGAATCACTATAGGTAGTGCTGTTTCTTCGGTTGCTGTTACTAATGTAGCTTTTTTGAGAACTTGGGATCAAGACGAAATTGGATGTTTGAGCATGGAGAATGTATGCGTCGGTGGAAATAGCGTTAGCCATAGAGATGGCACTACGGTGAGGGCTAACATTCGGTACCCTAGGTGCAATGAGGAGTCATCTAGGTTTAATGGACATGCTGTTGTGTTGGATATGCAGCATGAGGAATTGAGCATGGAATTGTCCACCTGTCGCACTCCACCATCATTGACTTGTACTACAAGTATCAGAATAAGCACTACCAACAGTGATAAGACAGATGAGGTTAAGAGCATTCCTAGTAAGGAAAGTAATGTTGACCGTGTAGGGTTGGACACTGTGCATGAGTCGACTGTATGTCATGGGAAGATGACTGCTACTAGTACAGATGCGGCTACTAATGATAATAGCATTGATAATATTCCTGCGAGTAATCGTGATAGATGGAAGTTGAAAGACACTCATCGTCGTCGAAATGATCGTACGTTACGCTCACATACTGCTACCCAAGCTAAGAAGCATACGAAACGACATGATGCTACTATTATTAAGAAGCGGAAACTTCGTTCTCTTTCGGATGTTATGACTGGCAATGGAAATAGTAGTCATCAGAATCTTAGTAGTGACAGCGATAATATAGAGACAGAAAGTGTGAGCAATCCATCGATAACGACTAGTCGATCGACTTCATCGAATGAGCCTTCTAGTGTTTTGACGTCATAGGACCCTGTCGCGAATGTTAAGTTGGTTGAAGATGCACAAGGTTGTGTAACTGTATGTGTTCCTACTCCGGTTGACTTTCAGTCGAGTGATGATGAGAATGAAGTGTTTGATGGTAACAGTCAGTCTACAATGTTGCATGATAACGATGCTATTGATGTGCATATGTCTTGTGTCGCTGAAACGGAACATGAAGAACAACAAGTGAGTTCATCGGTTTCGAATTGTGACACTAATGCTGTTCTTTCATATAGCGAGATGAGTTATACAAAATGGAAGATTTTCACTCTACGGATGCTAGTGTAGCCAACAATAGTAGAAACATTAGATCGATTACAGAATTCCACGGTGTTTACAATGCTGGATATACAGTCAGGTTATTGGCAACTACCTATAAAGTCAGGACAGCTTTTACTATACGGGATAAACAGTATCAATTTAAACGAATGCCGTTCGGGTTGGCTGGTGCACCGTTCACGTTCAGAAGATGGATGACGCTGCTGCTTAAGAATCTAGATAATATTGAGGTATATGGCGGCGATGTAGTTGTATACAGCCTGACGGAAACAGATCACGTCAAGCATGTGGAAGCGGTCTTAAAGCGAATTGACGAATTTGGGCTTCGAATCAATAAGGAAAAGTCGCAGATATCGAAAAACAGCGTCATATTGTTGGGACATAAAGTGAGAAACGGAGAAATAAAGCCATTACCAGAGAAAATTCTTACCATAAAAAATATTGCAGTACCTAATTCGAAAAGGAAGTTGAGACAGTTCCTGGGAAGAGCGGCGTTCTATAGTCGGTTTGTCAACAATTTCAACGAAATAGCAGCGCCCTTAAATAAGTTGCTGAGCAAGACCAAGTTTACATGGACTGAGGCTGCCGAACAAACGTTCAACCGAATCAAAAACATGCTAGACGATCGTCAGATGACGCTGCGACTGCCTGAACCCGGTAAACTGTTTACTGTGGCCACAGATGCAAGTGATCATGGTATAGGTGCGGTATTGAGTCAGGCTGATAGAGTGGTGGAATACGCAAGTCGCGTTCTCACACCCGCCGAACAGAAGTATTCAACGATCGAAAAGGAATGCCTAGCAATCGTGTGGGCAGTAGAGAAATGGAGACCGTACCTTTTAGGTAGACGATTTCACATTGAGACTGACCATAAACCCCTGCAGTGGTTGAGAACAGCAAGAGACCCCCGAGGGAAGTTGGCGCGGTGGATGATACGTCTGCAAGAATACGACTTCAGTATCGGCCATGGTCCAGGAAAAGAAAACGTAATGGTGGATTACTTGTCAAGATCAGACATGGAAGATGACCTTCCAGTGACAGCATACGCAGTGAATAGTTTAGATGGAGACCCATTAGAACTCATCCGGCAACAGAAAGCTGACCCGAACCTTCGAGAGGTAATCAGAGTGATAAAAGAAGGAGAAGTAGACAAACGAACAACGGACAAGGAGGTAATAATGTTACTTAAGCAAAAGGAACGACTGAGAGTGAACGCATATGGAGTCCTGACCTGGCGGGATGATGACGAGAATTGGGTAGCAATAATCCCAAAAGATCTGCGCCAGGATATGATCCGTGAATGTCACCAGGTAGCGCACACAGGTATTGCACGGACAACTGATTTGCTGCGGCAAAGTGCGTACTGGCTAGGTATGAGAGACGATGTTGCACGATATGTATTAGCGTGCCAGCGATGTCAACTAATGAAAGGGGATCGATGCATACGACCGCCATTGCAGTCAATTCCAGTAACAGCAGTTGGTGATTTGTGGTCAGTAGATGTTATGGGACCGTTCTCGCAGACGACAAGTGGTAACCAGTACCTGCTGGTGATGACTGAGCATGCCACACGATGGGTAAATGCCGTGCCGATGGCGGACCAACGTGCAAGGACGGTGACGGAAGCGGTAATGCGGCACATTGTGGCGGACCATGGGATACCAAGGATAATATTAACCGATCAAGGTCCCTGTTTCGAGAGTGATGAGTTCAAGTCCCGTCTAAAGCAGTTAGGTATCATTCACAGACGAATGGGTTAACGGAAAGGAATAACCGAACGCTATAGGAATGGCTAGCATCTAAAGGGGGTGACTGGGAGAAAGAATTACCATTAATCTTGCTGGCACATCATGCCTCGGCACAGGGAACAACCAGGAAGTCACCGTTCCAGCTGATGTACGGCAGACGGCTGAGACTACCAACGCATGATAAAACCTGGCCGAAACAAGAGAGATGGAATACAACAAGATTGAGAACAGAGCGGAGACAAGCAATCAGGAATGTGAGAGAGAAACAAACATCAGACATGCAGAATTCAGAACAGGAGAGAAAGAACTGGAGACCGTTTGAAGTGGGAGACCAAGTGAAGTGTAGAGAACGGAAATATACCACAGGAAGAGGGCAAGGGTCAGGTAAGCTGATCCCGAAGTGGGAGGGACCGTACGTAGTAGCCGAGAGGCGCGGCGCAGTGTATACAATCCAGAAGGGAAACAAACAGAAACGCGTGAATGCCAGTGAACTCCAAAGGTGGTTCCAAGTGCGCCAAGAGGGCGAGCCACAAACACTGATAAAGAAGACGGCTGTACGGAGATCAGAAAGACTGCGTCGACAGCTTATTAAAAGGGGGGACGAGTGTGGTGCTGTGGTGCGAACTACTTATAAGTAGTATATAACGTGTGTGTCAACGTAAAGTCTGTTAGCATAATATGAGGGGGAAGATCAAGATAGGAAGAGTTAGAAAACAATGGAATTTGTATGAAACGCATGAATAGTGACAATGGATCGATTTTTGGCAACAGGAACAGTCCAGTTCCATAGAATGAACTGATCTTTTGCAAATGAACAATTTACGATATGGTTTTACGATTTTACTGAGTAACTCTGTAATTTTCGTTAAATACAATTCGGTTGCCCCACCTGTGTTCTCATTCACTACACGGGTAGGCGCGCTGCTGTAAGTCCTGCTCGTTCTTCCGATGTGGATTAGGGGATGAGAATGAACCGTAAGTTGAAGTGTTAGAAAGGGCTTGTTTTGCTTGGAGGGATTGTGTGGGCCGGTGTAAAATCTATGTTGAATGTTTGTTGTCGATTGCTTGTGATGCACATACTTGGATTGTTGTTACCTATTTTTGTCGGTGAAAAGAACCAAGGTTCTTTTGGTCGGGAGTGTTACGGAGGAATGAAGACATTTGGCTAGTTAAAACCTTCATATAAATATCATTAATTTCACTGTGTTTTTTGGGTATATTTGTTTTACTTAACTTATGAACTTGTTTGAATTATTATTTTCGGCCATTTTGGACTCCTGTTTGCCTTGGTTGTTCGTTTTCAGTTTTTTGCTCCAAGAATCTATAAATAGAAGGTAATTGTAATTATTATAATTATTGTTGTTAGAACGACATTGGTCGTCTATTTGTAATAAACAAACACATTTTGGTCGATTATTTGTGAATTGACAATAAACTTTGGTACCTACTTTGGAGTTTCCTTTTGGTTTAATCCTTGGGATCGTGAATTGCAAATAGATCGACACACAGTGCTTCTAAGGATCAAAGAGCAAAAAATTGGACGTAACAATAACAACTCATTCTCTTAGCACCAAGCTGTCGTTTTCAATTCGTAGTGAATCTTGACGCGTATACAGAGGATTCATCTTACCTTCAAACGCTTTAGAATGCCACTTGCTGTTTAAATATTTCATCATCATCTTAACGATTGGGCTGATCCTAGGAGAATGTTGTCTGTCTGTGACAGATACCAGCAATGACTGCACTGTGGTTGTCAGAAAACATTTCGCGTGGTCTTTTGCTGACACTGGTGCGATTACCGTGCTCACATCAGCCGCTAAATGATGCCTAATGAGTCGTGATGAAGCATCTGCCTGACTAATTGTTGTGTGCACCAATATACGATTACCAAAACATAAACCAAAAGCACTAAGGCCCGTCGCTTAAACTGATTTGCGGAATGAGCTGAATAGCCGGATTTGACCCCAACATTGAGAATTCAGACTTCAGATCTGTGAGAAGTGTAAATCTTCAACGGTTCAGAAATTGGAGACAGGTAACGTGATCCCTTACAAACCAGACAATAACTGGAACGAATGGTACATAAAAATTGTTGATACAAAAAAGAATTGGTCAAATAAATTAATCAAAAGGGGTTAAACAAATTATATGTTAGCGAACCCGAATATATGTTGAGACACTACAAATATACGCACCACTTTATTGGATGTCTTGACAAAATATAGGTGCGGTTCGGGCAGAATCAGATTCAAGCGTAATAACTCGTTGTTATTGACGGCGGTTTAATTCTCCATCTACTGCCGGTAGTGTTACATAAGGCACGGGTCTCTATGGACGGAAAACTAGTTGAGGCCAGGTTTCAACTGCAGTGTTGTGTTCATGGTATAAAACTGATCTAATTCAGTTTGTAAAATGGTTGAAAACTGCATGAATAGCTTCCTTGCATATGCTTTAGGGTCGTATGGTTGTGATGTCAGTTGTCATCTGGTACTCAATTGGACGTTAGCTCATTTAAGCTGATCGAACTAATCTGAAACCACCAAAATTAGATCAGATGGTGCTATGTTAAATACTCCAGAAAATAACGAATCTCGTCAAGTAACTTGAGATTGCGATTGTCCTGACAGGCGAAGGTGATTATCACATGCGGTATGGGTCTGCTGTGTTGTGTGCTGCAAGCTGACTATTTGGATTCGTACTCTACGTGAGGTGATGTTGAAATAAGATACGATAATCATATTATTGGTAAAGAATTTCCTCTCAACTGATGATGAGATTTCAGTGGAAGATATAAGGGTCAAAAAGCATCAGATAACTGTGACTCGTTATTATATTCTTTATGTCAACAATATTGCTAACATTTTAGTTCTTCTGAATTTCCTCTGTCCATACGATTGATTTCCCATTCGTTATTTCGTTAGCGAATCGTCTTCATTACCCACATAAATGCAGGTGTAAAGTTAGGGTTCTAAATTTAAAACGCAACTGGTTGTTTGGTTTCAAACAAGAATATTTTCTGTTCTGCTTCTCGCCCCGTTCTCTTTATTGCTCAATTTCAGCCGAATCATTGAATATTTTCCGAATATTTGCCGCAGACATGGCTAATTTACCCAGGAGCCTGTAAATTTATTATACAGGGAATATCACGCGGATCTTGGCACATTTATTACATAAGTTCCTGTTATACGCAGACTTTCCATAGTTTCGCAGTCATTAGCAGTTCATCGCATAGCAACTACCGTAACTCACGCTAATTATTTGCATTGTACATTGCACAGTCTGGAAAATCACTTATAATTTTATGTGTAAAATTTAGCCATCTGAATGAAGCCGATGTATCATGTGAATTATTTCGGTAACTGAACAACGTTTTAAAAATATGTCAGCAATCCTAACATTCTAACTCCACCAGTAGACCCCATTCCGTCAAAAACTAACTTGCCAAAAAAACGCTCACCAGAAAAAATAATCCAAACCATTTTAACTCTGCCCTGGTAGTTAGAAGAATAACAATGAAGTCGCGTGATGAAAGCCGAGTTCCCTCGGAAGTCACGTGGCCGATGCCTCTTCTAACAAACAGAGCAACCATTTTTTAGATACATGGAACGTTCGTACATTGTCGGAGACTGAAAGACTATTTCAAGTTGCGGCAGAAATGAAAAGACACAACCTCGAGTTGCTCGGCATCAGTGAAACGCATTGGACACAGGTAGGACAACTGAGACTTGCATCAGGGGGAAATGCTGTTATACTCTGGTCATGAAGAGGAAAACGCTTCACATACACAACTAGCTGCACTGATGCTGTCCATACATGCACAAAAGGCACTGATAGGATGGGAATCTCCTGGACCGAGGATCATTAAAGCATCCTTCAAAACAAAGAAAGCGACATTACAATTAACGTCATCTAATGTTATGCACCTACCAACGACTACAGTGACGAAGTTAGAGATCAATTCTACGAAAGGCTGCAGTCAATCGTCGAGAAATGTTCACCAAAGGATTTGACGATTCTTATGGGAGACCTAAATGCCAAGGTTGGAATGGACAACACTGGATATGAAGACATCATGGGACGACATGGACTGGGAGAAAGAAACGAAAACGGTGAGAGATTTGCTAACCTATGTGCCTTCAACAAACTGGTCATCGGTGGCACAATATTCCCGCACAAGCGCAAACACAAAGCTACATGGATTTCACCGGATCACACTCCTGAAAACCAGACTGATCATATGTGTATCAACAAAAACTTCGGAAGGACTATGAAGGATGTGAGAACCAGGAGAGAAGCTGATATAGCCTCAGATCACCATTTGCTAATCGCCAAAATGAAACTGAAACTAAAGAAGCACTGGACAACGGGGCAGACAACATCACCGGAGTTTAATACGGCCTTTCTTCGGGATACTGTAAAGCTCAATGAATTCAGGATAGCCCTCACCAATAAGTTCCAGGCCTTTCAGGATCTAATCAATGGAGAGTTAGCAACAATCGAGTCCAATTGTAAAGGGATTAAAGAGGCAATCACTTCAACTTCATCGTCACGAAGTTCTGTGCCAGAAGAAGTACCATCACAAGGAATGGATCTCTGTTGATACTCTCGCAAAAATTGAAGAAAGGAGGAACAAGAAGGTAGTAATCAATGTCAGCCGAACAAGAGCGGAGAAAGTTACCGCACAAGCTGCATACACAGGAGCAAACAGGGATGTGAAGAAGAGCATCAAAGCTGACAAACGAAAATATGTGGAAGATCTAGCAATGACGGCGAAAAAGGCCGCAAGAGGAGGAAACTTGAGACAGTTGTACGAAAAAACGAAGAAGCTCGCCGGAAACTATCGCAAACCAGAACGACCAGTGAAAAGTAAGGAAGGCAAAGTAATAAGCAACACTGAAAAACAGCGGAATAGGTGGGTAGAGCACTTTAAGGAACTCCTAAATCGACCAGCTCCTCTGAAGACACCCAACATCGAAGCAGCATCCAAGGACCTCCCAATTAATATTGGCGCACCTACGATTGAGGATATCAGTATGGTCATCAGACAAATAAAGGGCGGCAAAGTAGCAGGACCAGACAACATTCACGCAAAGGCAATGAAAGCAGATGTAGAAGCAACTGCGAAAACATTTCACATCTTCTTCAAGAAGATTTGGGATGAGGAACAAGTACCATCAGATTGGAAAGAAGGATACCTGATCAAAATACCAAAGAAAGGCGATCTCAGCAAGTGTGAGAACTACAGAGGCATCACTCTTCGTTCAATACCAGGCAAAGTCTTCAACAGGGTATTGTTAAACAGAATGAAGGACTTCGTAGACGCCCAACTTCGAGATCGACAGGCCGGATTTCGTAAGGATCGATCATGTGCTGACCAGATTGCTACATTACGGATCATTGTGGAACAATCAATTGAATGGAACTCACCACTCTACATCAACTTCATCGACTACCAGAAAGCATTTGATAGCGTGGATAGGAAAACACAATGGCGGTTTCTACGACACTGCAGTGTGCCTGATGAAATAGTCAACATCATACGGAATTTCTTTGATTGATTCAACTGCAAAATCGTGCACGGATGTCAGCTGACAGACTCATTCGAGGCGATGACCGGGGTCAGGCAAGGTTGCATACTCTCACCCTTTCTCTTTCTCCTGGTCATCGACTAGATTATGAAGACGGCGACATCTGGAGGGAATCACAGTATCAACTGGACAGTTAGGACGCAGCTGGACGATCTGGACTTCGCAGTTGACTTGGCTTTTCTATCGCACGCACAACAACAAATGCAAGAGAAGACGACCAGTGTAGCAGAAGGAGAGGAATGAACAAAAATTGGACAGAATTGGAGAGAGAAGCCCATGACAGAGTTGGTTGGAGAAAACTAGTGGGCGGCCTATGCTCCATTGTGGGTAACAGGCGTGAGTAAGTAAGTAAGTAAGTAATCATAACATTCGGATGTTGCCTGTAAATTCACATGGTCCTTGTAAAATGTTGCCATTTGAGAATGAATTGATATTACTGTTATTATTATAACTCCTACTGGTTGGTTTCAAAGTTCATCTGTCGTAGCGATTATAAGCTTTGAGGTTACTGGTCACATAAGCAGTTCCACTAGATAGACCTGTGAGTAAAATCCTCCAACCAGGACTGTTTGTCAGCAAATGATAAGCGCCTGGTAGAGGAAGTTTACGTACATACACCAAAAGGAAGCAGTGACCATGACTCAGGAAGGAGAACCTTCTTCATGCCCTATGTCCACATGAATAGTGGGGGCTGACAGTGGGTGACCACTGGTGCACATTATGGGATATCATACAGAATTCTGTCGTAGACAATCCAGAACAATCAAATCACACACTGAAATAATAGAAGAACATGGTTTATGCTCGTCAAATGAATTGATTGAAAATATTACGACTTCGCCTTACTCCGTAAATACTGCGCAGGTAAACGATGCAGTAACACGATAGGCTTTACTCATTCCCTTGCCACTGGCACGAATAACTATATCAAGAAGTCTTGATAAGGCGTATAATGTGTATTCCATAATCTTCCAGAAAATATGAGGTTGACAAGCACAAAAATTGAGCTTAGTTATACATAATAAAGAAGTCCTTGGTAGAACCATAAAAAGAGCATACTGAAAAGGTCATTCACCTTATGCAAGTCATGGACTTTTCGAGTGGTGAATGTAACCTCAAGGTTAGCTAAGTAACGTTTGCATAAATGCACAAAAGATACAAAACTAGTACCTCTCCCAAGTGAGTTCTGGGGACCTCACTTTCTCAGCAATATCTCCACCCGATTCCTATTCCTAAAATAAACAAACTACAAATCGGTATTTCAGTTACAACTAACCTCGAAATGTACCAAATAAATGTAGACATTCACATATGGTCGCTAATCACTTTCAACTTGTGAAGGTGAGGATTGAGAAGAACAATTTGGGAAACGAGGTTTTTTGGCAAACTGCGTTCAAATGAACTACGAGACTGATACGCTGAATGAGTGACTGAGCATGAGTTGATTCATATGATGAAATAATAATACATGAAAATGCCGATTTCATTTTCCTACGATTAACAGATTTGTCTATTATTATCAACGGCACAACATGGATCTGATTCCTTGATGTCACATTTTATTTGAAAATTGATTTTTCGACAGAAATATAGCTTAACGACATGCAAACGAAAGTTCTCTATACATTAAGCTATCTGGAAGCAAATAATCTCTTTTAATACCACTTGTCGGAGCTCTGCCTAGGAATTTCTTCCACACAAATCTAAGAAAACAGTAATTTGACACGCATGTTTATTTAATGTTTTGTTGAATCGAATCATCGTCAAATTTTGTCTCAGCGTTCATGTTTCGACAATATACCAGGACGTAAATAATGTCTCTTCTTATCTAATTCTTTAAAGCGTCTGAACATAGCTATGCATTCGAGTAACAAAATCAAGCTTTTGAAGAATTCCTTAGAATGAAATTAATTGTATCTGCTGCATTCCAGAAATAATGATGGCAGTTTTCTGGTGAAAAATATCTCTCACTTAATAATATCTACCAAATATACCAGTAAGTGTGGAGGAAGTTATGGACTGTTACACCATCACATGCATTTATGTAAATACTTGTGTCATTAAACTGTTTGATTGCAGTATTTCTCAGTCTCTTGATTCAAACCATTTCTTAATGCTCCTATTGTTGAATAATTCAGAGATTAATGAAAAATTATCGTGACGTTTTGGCACTGTTATGGAATAGTGAGTTCATTGTAATAATGAAGAAGTGATTCACTCGTTCAAATCAATTAATCTAAAGGCGAATAAACGTGGTAGATGTGTCTGTAACAGCTGTAAAATTAAGAATCGACGTAAATAGTTGATCACAATATGAACAAACCTTGCTCACTATGTAGACGCTAACAAGCTTATCATATAATGATATTGTTCTTGGAGAAAATTTGGATAAATTTCTAATTTAATACGTGGTTTTCAATATTCATCTGATATTAATCGGAAACACGATGTAATAATGCCACGTATCATTAAATTTCTGGAATGTTACCAGTGTACTCTAAATAATACAATATTATGTAGAAGTGTTAATTTTTCTACGCACACCTTGACCTGATATTTTTTACATTGCATTTTCATTCTACCTGACATGCCATCATTCATAATAGTTCAATTATTTGTTTGTTTAACATTATATTTTATCTTTTGTTTTAGTGAGTTGCTAAGCTCTAGAAATATATGAAGTATGTGACAACCAAGGAAAAAATTTTTGAATTCATTAGAAAACAATGTACTTCTTAATGATAGTATTTACAAAAATAATTATTAAAAATTGTTTTTGATTCTTCTTACCATTGAATATTATATCTTTTTCTAAGTTGTCAGTGTGTTATTGAATATTGAACTTTTCTGCAATATAAATGAGAAGACATAATGTCACGTATCGTTGTATTTCTGAAATTTATTCAATGTATTGTAAATAATATTGAGCGACAGATTTCTCGTTATTCCTGATAACTTCACTCCATAATAATATTATGTGTCAAGCTTTCATCCCGGATCCTCGAATAGTCACAAATGAATGAATTCCTATTCCAATTTGAAGAAACAGCTTCAAAACGTTCTGATGAGCTGCAATTATTTAACAGGATGTCTCTTTACGAGATATGGAGTCGAACAAAGACTATCGGCACTGTTCTTGTAATCAGCGTAGTATGTGCATTATTTAGAAGAACGGGTCAAAGTGTGCATTTGCTGAAAAAAACTTCCAATGGTATGTTCTTCCTGAAGTTCAATAATTTTCGTATATACGCTTGCAATTTATTTATTGTTTTTGTGATACTCAACAGCATTGTTGCAGAATATTGTCGGAAAAGATGATGATGAATAAGGTAATTTCGAAAACACAGATTTAGTAACGAAGTCAATTAACAACATCATAAATTTCCTTGTTTTATATGGTGCTCTTTTATTAGATCTTTTCACAGAATTCTGTTGTACGAATATTATTATTTCATAAGCTTTTGAGTTAGCAACATGTAGGAAAGTATTTACATTTACTCTATGCAGCAATCGATAATATTACCAAATTACTAATGAGAAATTCGAGTACTCACGTATAACGTCATTAAAATATATGGAAGCACCTTCTTGTCTATTCTAGTACTCGAATGTATCTTTTAATGAACAAATAGTATGCAAAGAATAGTGATTGAATATATTTTACTGTTTGCTGAGAATTTAGTATGATGAAGCACAGACCAATGTTGACGGAAAACTATTTATTTTGTCACCGCCTAAATAACCAGCGACCTGAAATAGTTCAGAATTGTTAAAGTAAAGTAAACGTCCGTGACACGACTTTGTTAAATGTAATTTTATAGTTATTACGAGCAAACATGAAAGGTAGAATTTTATGTCAAGGAAGACACTTAAATATGTTTTCAACATTAACGCATATTTTCCTGCAACTTCTCTTCTAATATCTTGGTGAATGTATGAAATTTTCTGTTGAACTAGTCCCTATGGGCTTATTTTTAAATGTTCTGTCGCTTGATCTCATATACCAGGTGTGGTTTCCACTCGCTTTGATTCACCAATGTAATGAATATTATGAAAAACGATGATCTGTTTGAAATTCAATTCTGCAATATCGATTAAAAACGTAACCATTGAGATGCACAGAGTTGCACAGATGATGATGTCAAGGATGCAGTGAATAAACTCCGTAATACGTTCGAGATATATGTTTGCCAGCAATAAAACTGACTATCTTCAAAAGTCCTATGCAGAACGTTTCAGACATTTTGCATTTCCATGTTATACAATGAAACGAACTCCTTCCAATGCAAATGTGTGACAAACTAATAACTGTTTTCCAAACCAGTTCAACACCACTGACTTTGTGACCACATACGCTTCCAGTAAGAAGTGTGAATTGATATCGTATGGAAGTAGTCAATGACTACCGCGAATCTAGCAAAAACGCTCGTTCAATACAAAATCAATCGGTGAAGAAGGAGAGGATTGATGATTTAATAACAGTGCCTCGGAATCTACAGTTATCGTCAGCGAATCTCGATCAGATTGATAGTATCGAAAAGACTCCGTTTTGTTTTGTTGAAGATGGTTGCAAGTATTTGTCGATGAAAAACTAATTTATTTCTGTAAGTTAACAAAAAGGAAATACTTTGTTTAATCATGTGAAAATTTGTGTTTTGATTAGTCACTTTAAATCGGTAGTGTGAACAATAATTCTGTCGAAAACGAATGAAATGACGCAGTAATTTCTCGACAAAGTTATAGCTAGCCTTTTGGTTAACAACAGCACAAACTGAATGAAATGTTTGCAATAAAATGGTAAATGTCATGCACGTACGATAAATAGCTTTACAACATTTCATTGGAATTCAATGGAAAAAATATCTGTTTGTTATTTTACATTACACCAGGATACAATGAAGCAATAATCAGTGCCACTTCGAACACTGCACATTGAGTTACCTTAATCATAATACTTTATTATATTGATATCGGTAACAACGTTTATTTTGACACGTAGCTTTTAATAACAGCAATTAAAGTGCAACCTTTCTTTCTCCAGGAGGATACTTCTGTCAACATTTTCTGCAGTAAACATGTTATTTGTTAAAACTAATGTTTGTGCTGTTTGTTTATTTAATTAAACAAGAAGATGCTGAACAAGACGGAAGAAAGCAGCAACAAGTTTTCGAATCTTTGTGAAAGCCCGTCAGAATAATGCGAACACAATTGATAAAGTTCCTGTAATGATTTCGAAATGAAAAGCCGTAAGTATGACAAAGTAGGTCAATTAACACTGATTCACACTTATGGAATACCACAAACAGATTATTTCAGTAAAAATGCGATGAAAACGAAAAATGTATTTTCGTACGACCGAATGTCACTGATATTAACCTGAACCAGTCATGGTCATAAAAATTGAGTAAACGTTCTATAAAATAATCACAGATCTCCCCATGGAAAAGCAAACACATCACCATCCGCTATTCAAATCGACAATAAATTACACAATTGTATTTCATCATGAGTATAAAACAGTGGATTAGGTGAATAAAAGAAGATCAACTAAGAAACTGCTTCGTTTCTTCTAAATGATGTTTGAAGGCTAATTTTATCAGCATGCCTAATCGATACTGACTGATAAAGGCCGAAAGCACTGTGTACGATTCTGCTATAAGTCAACCGATGTAAACACTAAAAAACAAAATTTGAGTAACGACATGATTGTGAGTGTTGACTGTTGGTTGCATAACTAGTTCACATTGATTGTGAATTCTGTAGGACGTCTGCATTGAGAAGCTGAACGAATAATGAATCTCTCAAATCGTAACAATTATTCTGTAACTATTGTTTTCGTCTTGTTAAAATTCTTGTTAGAAACATTTGGGTTTCGCACTGGATTTGTCTTTCACCTTAATATATATGGTTAAGGAAATTTTAATTCGACCATCTTTCATTACCATCGAATCTTCTTTTCAGATACATGATCGATGGTGCGAATAATTGTGCTGGGTATCATGAATTATTTTAATAAATTGTTGGCAATCAGGTTTATCTCCACAAAGTTGTTTATTATATGGTTTTTTCACAAGATATCCATAAAGTGTCTACTACCTACATTGACACGAATATCTCCGGAAGAACCTTATTGCGCCTAAATCTGAGACTCATCAGTGAATTGATTAAAATTGAAAACTTCAGTTTCCAGTATAAGTATGAGATTCAATGATGATTAATAGTCCGAATTTCTCTGTATGCTTACTGTTTTTGTTATATTGAATGACATTAGCCTAATTCGCTAGTTCTTCAGTTAAACTGTTTATTTTAATTAAATGCTTGATGCAACATTACGGGATAGAATCCATGAATATCAAAGTCGGATTTCTGCTTTCATTTAATTATAATGTTGGTTATGGACACTAATCAGA
>OX103972.1:2433884-2459147 GCA_944470395.2 Schistosoma turkestanicum | reverse complement strand
TATGTTTCCACTCCATACAGTAGAACTGTCTTCACATTTGTATTGAAAATGCTGATTCTGGTTTTGGTTGAAAGTTGTTTGGAGTTCCAGATATTTTTCAACTGTAGAAATGCAGCCCTTGCTTTGCCAATCCGTGCCCTTACATCTGCATCGGATCCATTTTTATCGTCGATGATGCTGCCCAGACATGTAAAGGTGTTAACGTCCTCCAAGGCATCTCCATCAAGAGTGATTTGGTTGGTGCATGTTCTGTTGCATCTGATAATTTTGCTTTTTGCTCTATGTATCTTGAGACCTACTGCTGCAGGGGCTGCTGCAGAGGCTGCTGCTTCACTGGTCGTCTACTCTTGCATTTGTTGAAAGAGAAAGGGTGAGAGTAAGAAACCTTGACTGACACCGGTATTCACATCGAATGAGTTTGTCAGCTGACATCCGTGCACGATTTTGCAGTTGAATCCGTCATAAGAATTCCGTATGATGTTGACTATTTTATCAAGCACACCATAGTGTCATAGAAGCCGCCACAGTGTTCTCCTATCCACGCTATCAAATGCTTTCTCGCAGTCGATGAAGTTGATGAACAGTGGTGAGTTCCATTCAATTGATTGTTCCACAATGATCCGTGATGTAGCAATTTGGTCAGTACACGATCGATCCTTACGAAATCCGGCCTGTTTATCTCGAAGTTGGGCGTCTACGAAGTCCTTCATTCTGTTTAACAATACCCTGTTGAAGACTTTGCCTGGTATTGAAGGAAGAGTGATGCCTCTGCAGTTCTCACACTCGCTCAGGTCGCCTTTCTTTGGTATTTTGATCAGGTATCCTTCTTTCCAATCTGATGGTACTTGTTCCTCATCCCAAATCTTCTTGGAGAGGATGTGAAATATTTTCGCAGTTGCTTCTACATCTGCTTTCATTGCCTCTGTTGGAATTGTAAATGGATTTCTACGGTCGCAGTTCCAATGGGTACCAATAGGTGCACTCCTGTACTCGTTTCTCCCAATCACAGGTCCAAACAAATCAAAAAAGGACAAAACTTCTAGGAGAAAGCGGTCCTATTTAATAAAGACATGGAAATACAAAGCAGTACCTGGAATTAATGCTCCTTCCAGGATACAATTACTTCGAAGAGTATCAGAAATAACGATTGATAAGTGACGTTATGTCAAGCGGTCACTGCATCAATCCAAATATGGCTGTAGCCATATTAAAGATCAAATTTAAACAACATATATACAATCAGAAGCAAACATGAAAACTTCAATATAAGTACAAAATATAGAAATAATAACAATATACAATGATAAAATCTCAAATTGGAATCAAATAAAATACCAAAAATGTCAACAGAAAAAGTCCGTCACGTCATAACAAAAATATGTAAACTGGAAGGATTTTCCAAAAAAACAAAACATTCAAAAAGGATTCTACACCGGCCGCAAAATCCCTCCATGCAAAAAGAGCAAGCTTTAATGACACTCCTGTTTAGGGTTCCCACTCATTCCCTAATCCACACCGGAAGAACGTGTAGGACTTACAGCAGTACGCCTACCTGCCCTCCAACATGGATATGACCTATCAAGCTAACTAGGTACTTATACATTCCCATCAGGCCCTTGATTCCCCTATCTATCGTGGCATGACCTAACGGTAGTATAAACCTTACCCAATTAACCCACACGAACATGTACAACACGTCGTAAAACTGGTCATATCCTATCCGGGAACTACATTCCATATCATGGGGATGAGTCGTCGATCCACCACCACTTGCTCCGATCAACAGATACAATGAAGTCCGTGATGCTGACTAGCATCCGTAGAGTGAAACTCTTCCATTTTTGTATAACTCATATCACTACATGAAAGAACAGCATTAGTATCGCAATTCAAAACTGACATACTCACTCGTAGTTCTTCATGTTCCGTTTCAGAGACACTTACAGTTACACAACCTTGTGTATCCTCAACCAACTTAACATTCGTGACAAGATCCGATGACGTCGAAACACTGGAAGGCTCGTTCGATAAAGTTGATCGACTAATCGCTATAAGTGGACTGCTCACACTTTCTATCTCCTTATTATCGCTGTCACTACTAAGGTTCTGATGGCTACTATTTCCATGGCTAGTCGTAGCATCCGAAAGAGCATGAGGTTTAGGCTTCTTAGTAATAGTAGCATCATGTTGTCTCCTAGGCTTCTTAGCCTTAACAATACCGCCATCACTTATCCTAGAATCTACTCTAGGTCCCGTTATATGATTTACCCTGAATGAAGGGTTCCGAAAATAGGCTTTATTCCGTCCAGACAATCCTGCCTGTGCCTTCTTCATATTTACTGAACTCATCAACCTCTGATTACTCGAATCCAAGTAACCATTCCAGGCTTTTCGAGCAGCTAAGAGGCCTTTATCATCACACACTTCGGATCCATCTTGATGCCTACACTTTTCACCTCTTTCTTTCTTTTCTATAGTTAGAAAAGTCATCTTATCTGTTACACCAACCGGCTTCTTGCTAGGACACGCATCAAGAGGTTTTACATCGTTACGGTCACATACTCGTCCTTCATCAGCGTATGCTTTCGTGATATAATTGACAACTCTCTTATCTTCCGAGCGTGCTTTAGGTAGAAACGAAGAATCCTCATGTCTCGCACGCAGACCACTAGTAGCTTCCGTATTATGTTCTGTTTTAGCCCGATAAGCTAATCTTCCAAACCTACTACTAGCTATCTTAGCACGAGACATAATAAATTCCGTCAATTCGTTAAAATTAGGCTCTCTCTCCTCTTCGTCCCACTTGATTCCTAGCTCTGCCCACTGGGCTTGCATTCGACGAGGTAAGAGCCTGACTATTCGTTCTAAAGTAACCAAGGAATTAAGTTCCGTTGTGCAATTTAGCTGTTCTAAGGTTAAAGCAGCATTCTGCATTTTAATAGCCAAATTCGTCAATAATTCAGGATCATTAAAATCCGCATTCCCGGTTCTAAATAAGTCCTCTAAGGTTTCCCGGGCTATTACATGCGACTGTCCAAAGAGCTGTTTTAAGATGGCCTTAGCTCTCTTATATCCCGCTTGTGGATCCATTATAATACAACCTTCAATCGCATTTTTTGCCCTTCCCTTACAATAGTGAATTAAATACAATAAACGAACTTGGTCATCTTTTATTCTGGGTTCTATAAACGTTTCTATTTGGCGCATAAATCTAAAGTAGTCGCGAGACTTTCCATCAAAAAATGAAAGTTCGACCTTAGGTAGTTCTAAACCTACTATCGGTGTCTTAAGTATCTGATCCGTCTCTGGTACCTTAGAACTCTCACTTAATCCTGGTTCCTTAATGCCTGCCAAAGGTGACTTACAATAATAAGTATCAGACATAACATCAGTGTTAACAGAGTGGTTACCCATTAAAAAAGTATCAATAACGACTTGCTTAGCGTTTCGGGATCCGTCAAGCTCTTCCACCCTCCTCGTGTTTGATTTCTTGCGACTTGACATTATAAGTGAAGTTCAACGGAAGATAAATAACAAATACAAAATATAGGAATTCCACAGATAAGTTCAATAAGAGATGTCCAAAATCAAAAATTCGTCATCCAAGATACAATTCGAATACGAAAATACGATAAATAATCCAAAATTCTTCTTTCAAGAAAGTTTAGTGTGATAAACGATTAAATTTCCAAATGTTTCTTTATAATTCTTAATAATCCAACTGTAATTGGTCTTCTAATCAAAAGTAATAGATAATTCCAGAATATAAATGTTCTTAGGAATAATTCCAGACAGTAAATGGACTGGTTTCCAAAATTTGTTAGACTGTAATTGGATTTTCTACCGTGGCAGTTCAATTCGATTCCAATAGACGTATGTCGGACGCACTTCCCGATTTTGAATATAAAAACACAATAATTCTAGGGGAAAATGGTCTATTAATAGATAATAAATGGAAATACAAACAATACCTAACAAATTTTACGCCTTCCAATTCAAAATTACTCTGAATGAGTATCGAGGTTCCGAAGTCTAGGTGAACTCCTATACTGCACGATATCAAATCCAAAAATGTGGCGGTAGCCATATTATATCAAATTTAAACAACATATGTACAGTTCAGAAGCAAACATAAAAACTTCAATATAAGTACAAAATATAGAAATAATAACAATATACAATGATAAAATCTCAAATTGGAATCAAATAAAATACCAAAAATGTCAACAGAAAAAGTCCGTCATGTCATAACAAAAATATGTAAACATGGAGGGATTTTCCAAAAAACAAAACATTCAAAAAGGATTCTACAGGAATGTTGTCTGGTCTTGCTGCTTTGCCGCTTTTGATTTATCTGATGGCCATACTGATCTCCTCAATCGTAGTTGTGCTGATATTAATTGCGAGGTCCGTGGATGCTGCTTCGATGTTGGGTGGCTTCAGTGGAGCTGGTCGATTCAAGAGTTCCTTAAAGTGCTCTACCCACCTATTTCGCTGTTCTTCAGTGTTGCTGATTATTTTCCCTCCTTTCTTCAATTTTTTCAAGAGTATGAACAGAGATCCATTCCTTGTGATGGTACGTCTTATGACCCAGAACTTCGTGACATGTTGAAGTGATTGCCTCTTTAATCCCTATCCAATTGTACTCCAATGTTGCTTCCTCTCCATTGAGTAGATCCTGAAAGTCCTGGAACCTATTGGTGAGGGCTTTCTTGAATTCGTTGAGTTTTACGGTATCCCGAAGAAAGGCCGTATTAAAATTCTCTGATGATGTCTGTCGCTCTGTCCAGTGATTTTTTAGTTTCAGTTTCATTTTGACGATCAGCAAGTGGTGATGTGAAGCTATATCATCTCCTCTCTTCGTTCTCACATTCTCCATAGTCCTTCTGAACGTTTTGTTGATACAGATATGGTGAATTTGGTTTTGAGTAATGTGATCCGATGAAATTCATGTGGCATTGTGAATGCGTTTGTAAGGGAATATTGTGACACCGATGACCAGTTTGTTGAAGGCACATTGGTTAGCAAATCTCTCACCGTTTTCGTTCCTTTCTCCCAGTCCATGTCGTCCCATGATGTCTTCATATCCAGTGTTGTCCATTCCAACCTTCGCATTCAGGTCTCCCATAAGAATCGTCAAATCCTTTGGTGAACATTTCTCGACGATTCACTGCAGCCTTTCGTAGCATTGATCTTTAACGTCGTCATTATAGTCATTGGTAGGTGCATAACATTGGATGACGTTCATTGTAATGTCCTCTTTCTTTGTTTTGAAGGATGCTGTAATGATCCTCGGTACATTAGATTCCCATCCTATTTGTGCATGTATGGACAGCATCAGTGCAGCTCGTTGTGTATGTGAAGCGTTTTCCTCTTCATGACCAGAGTATAACAGCAGTTTCCTCTGAAGCAATGCGTTTCACTGATGCCGAGCACCTCGAGGTTGTATCTTTTCATTTCTGCCGCAACTTGAAATAGTCTTCTAGTCTCCCACCACAATGTACGAACATTCCATGTTTTTAAAAAAATGGTTGCTCTGGTTGTCAGAAGAGGCATCAACCCCGTGAATTCCGAAGGAACTCGGCTTTCATCACGCGACCTCATAATTCTACATCCAACTTCCAGGGCAGAGTTAAAATGGTTTCGATTATTGTTTCTGTTTAGCGTTTACTTTGGCAAGTGAGATTTCGACGGAATGGGATCGCCGAACCTATTTCCAACCCTACTCCCTTATCCGGGCTTGAGACCGGCAGTAGCCCCTAAGGTTCTACTGACGGAGTTTCGCTTCTTATAAATAAATAAATAAATCTTCTCATATTCAATTCATTAAAAATCGAACTCATCATTATTTTCCGCACTCGCGAAAATATAATTTGATTGTTTTTAAATAAAAGGTCCTCAATATATCGATGGAAAAATTAAACACAACTACGTTCACATTACAATGCTGGGTTTTCGATTCGCCTTCAAAGCTTATTATTGGGGGTGGGAATCTCAATCTCGGCAAGTTACAATTCATCAATGATACCAACATATATCCATGTTTTGTATGTTCACGCCCTTCGACTTTGCCGATGCCTTATAGTTCACTCGCAAATTTTGCTCTCATTTACACAAATCTAAGTTGCTCATGACGTCAGAGAAGAAGAAACTACAGTATTCCAATAATGAGCGCCTTTTTAATTATCGAAGCCATTGAAAACAACGGAATCAGGATGCACTGATTCCTCTCATTTAAAATTGCCTACCAACAACAACCATTCATCACAGGGGTATCATAAGTTGAGTTATCAATTCATTGCTATGAGTTTTAACTTATCTAATAAGCGGTTATGTCAGCAAACATACCCGTTCTGAATATTGACGGATTTTTCACACCTGCTCTCTGTTTTTTTTCAATGTATACGTGAAAATAATGCAATACTTAGTGAACACAACTAATTCAATCTACACAAAGTCCGTGTCCGAATGCTTAAACAAGATAGATCGGAAGATGCTGAAATCACTGAAATCTCAACCTGTTAGCACTGAAGACGATTATGGGTAGAAAGTAACTATAACAAACGTTTCATGTGACATCGTCATAATCTGCCTTGGTTTATTCCGTTCGTCTTCTACAAATATCCGACTTCCATTCTAGAGATGATAATTCACATATGACTCATTCGTTACTGTTTCAATATTCTATCATATACACCTTACCTCCATTTCTAAAGTAAGAAGTGTTGAGGAGCTTAGACACCCGGAAGTCGCTGGATGAATGCCTTGGGCTGATAAGTTGACATTGAGATTTCATTTCCCACCGGCGAAAGTCCACGGCTGTGATTGGCTGCTGTGTAGTTTAGTGTGATTTTTTCTTAACTGTCTCAAGGACGTTTCTATGATGCATAAATAAACGGAGGTTGTGTGCTTGATTGTACTGTGACTGGTGGGTGTTGGTAAAATATACTTTCTACGCTTGCAAAGATATCTGTTACAGCTTGGCATTCAAGGTAGCCTATCTGGATGCTGGTAATTGTCCAGTTTGTAAAATGGTTGAAAACTGCATGAATAGCTTCCTCGCATATGCTCTAGGGTCGTGTGGTTGTGATGTCAGTTGGTATCTGGTATTCGATCGGACGTCAGCTAATTAAGGCTGATCGAACTAATCTGGAACCACCAAATTTAGATCAGATGGTGCAATGTCACGTACTTCGGAAAATGACGAATCTCGTCAAGTAACTTGAGATTGCGATTGTCTTGACAGGCGAAGGTGATTATCACGTGCGGTAATGGCGTTCTGTGTTGTGTGCTGCAAGCTGACTATTTGTATTGGTATCCTACGTGAGGTAATGTTAAAGTAAGATACTTTAATATTATTAAGGGTAAAGAATTTCCTCTCAACTGATGATGAGCTTTCACTGGAAGATATTAGGCTCAAAAAGCATCAGATAACTGTGACTCATTATTATATTCTGTAATCAACAATAATGCTAATATTTTGGTTCTTCTGAATTTCCTCTATTCATAAGATTATTAGCCCGCTCGTTATTTTATTAGCGAATCGTCTTCATTAACCTACATAAATCCAGGTGTAAAGTTAGTGTTCTAAATATAAAACGCAACTGCTTTGTCATTGTTTGGTTTCAAACAAGAATATTTTCTGTTCTGCTTCTCGCTCCGTTCTCTTTACTGCTCATTTTCAGTCAAATCCCTAAATATTTACCGGATATTTGCCGCAGACTTGGTTAATTTAGCCAGCAGCCTGTAAATTTATTGTACGGGGAACATCAAGCGGATCTTGGCACATTTATTACATAAGTTCTTGTTATACGCAGACTTTCCATTGTTTCGCAGTCATCAGCAGTTCATATCAAAGAAACTACCGTAACTCACGCTAATTATTTGCACTGTACATTGCAGAGTCTAGAAAATCATCTATAATTTTATGTGTACAATTTAGCTATCTGATTGAAGCCGATGTATCATGTGAAATATTTCAGTAACTGAACAGCCTTTCAAAATATGTAAGCAATCCTAACATTCGGATGTTGCCTGTAAATTCACATGGTCCTTGTAAAATGTTGTCATTTGAGAATGAATTATTATTACTATTATTATTATAACTCCTACTGGTTTCAAAGTTCATCTGTCGTAGCGATTAGAAGCTTTGAGGTTACTGGTCACATAAGCAGTTCCACTAGTTTTAGCTGTGAGTAAAATCCTCCAACCACGACTATTTGTCTACAAATGATCAGCGACTGGCAGGAGATGTTTACGGACATACATCAAAAGTAAGCAGTGACCATGGCTCAGGAAGGAAAACCTTCTTCATTCTCTATGTCCACAGGAATAGTGGAGAACGTAAATGGGTGACCACTGCTGAACATTTAGGGATATCATACACAATGCTCTCGTAGACAATGCAGAACAGTCAAACCGCACACTCAGATAATAGAAGAACATAGGCTATGCTCGTCAAATGAATTGATTGAAAATATTACGACTTGACCTTACTCCGTAAATACTGCGCAGGTAAACGATGCAGTAACACGGTAGGCTATTCTCATTCCCTTGCCACTGGCTCGACTAACTATATCAAGAAATCTTGATAAGGCGTATGATGTGTATTCCATAATCTTCCAGAAAATATGAGGTTGACAAGTACAAAAATCGAGCTTAGTTATACAGAATAAAATAGTCCATGGTGGAGACATAAAAATAGCGTACTGAAATGATCCATCAACTAATACAAGTCAAGGATTTTGCGAGTGGTAAATGTCACCTCAAAGTCAGCCAAGTAAATTTTGCACAAAAGCACAAAAGATACGAAACTAGTACCTCTCCCAAGTGAGTTCTGGGGATCTCACGTTCTCAGCAATATCTCCACCTGATTTCTATTCCTAAAATAAACAAACTACAAATCGATATTTCAGTTAGAGCTACCCTCGCAATGTCTTATATGAATGTAGACAATCACATATGGTCGCTATTCACCTGTAGAATCCTTTTTGAATGTTTTGTTTTTTGGAAAATCCCTTCATGTTTACATATTTTTGTTATGACATGACGGAATTTTTCTGTTGACATTTTTGGTATTTTATTCAATTCCAATTTGAGATTTTATCATCGTATATTGTTATTATTTGTATTTTTTCTACATATATTGAAGTTTTTTTTTTTTGCTTCTGAACTGTATATGTTGTTTAAATTTGATCTTTAATATGGCCACAGCCATATTTGGATTGATACGGTGGCGGTTGGACTTAACGTCACTTATTCCTCTTTGCCGTGGATACACTTCGGAGTAATTGTGACCTGCAAAGTGCATCAACTCCAGGTATTGCTTTGTATTTCCATCTTTTAATTAATATAGACCTTTTACTCCTAGATTTGTTGTGTTTTAAATATTGGACTGGGAGATACGCGTTCAAATTGCACTTATTGGAAACCATTTGAACTGGTGGTTTTCAATATTTATTTGATTTTATTAAGATGTAACATGTAATAATGCCACGTATCATTAAATTTCTGGAATGTTAACAGTGTACTCTAAATAATACAATATTATGTAGAAGTAATAATTTTTCTACGCACACATTGACCTGATATTTTGCATTACATTTGTCATTCTACCTGACATGCCATCATTCATAATAGTTCAATTATTTGTTTGTTTAACATTATATTTTATCTTTTGTTTTAGTGAGTTACTAAGCCCTAGAAAGATATGAAGTATGTGACAACCAAGGAAAAAATTTTTCGATTCATTAGATAACAATGTACTTTATAATTATAGTATTTACAAAAATAATCATTAAAAATTGTTTTTGATTCTTCTTACCATTGAATATTATATCTTTTTCTAAGTTGTCAGTGTGTTATTGTATATTGAACTTTTCTGGGATATAAATAAAAAGACATAATGTCACATATCGTTGTAGTTCTGAAATTTATTCAATGTATTGTAAATAATATTGAGCGACAGATTTCTCGTTATTCCTGATAACTTCACTTCATAATAATATTATGTATCACGCTTTCATCCCGGATACTCGGATATTCACAAACGAATAAATTCCTATTCCAATTTGAAAAAACACAGCTTTATAACGTTCTGATGAGTCTTTGTTATTGAACAGGATGTCTCTTTACGAGATATGGAGTCGAACAAAGACTATCGGCACTGTTCTTGTGATCAGCATAGTATGTGCATTATTGAGAGGAACAGGTCAAAGTGTGCATTTGCTGAAGAAAAGTTTCAATGGTATGTTCTTCCTGAATTTGAATAATTTCCATATATACACTTTCAATTTATTCATTTATTTATGATATTCAATTTTCCAAATGATTGAATGTTATTTCTATGTTAATTCATTACGTACATACTGACTCTATCTTCATATCAGTTTAAAGGCTCAACAGCATTGTTGCAGACTATTGACTGAAAAGATGATGATGAATAAGGTAATTTCGAAAACACAGATTTAGTAACGAAGTCAAAAACAACATCACTACTTTTGTTGTTGTATATCGTGCTCTTTTATTAGGTCTTTTCATAGAATTCTGTTGTACGAATATGATTATTTCATAAGCTTGTGATTGAGCAATATGTAAGAAAGTATTTAAATTTACTCTATAGAGCAATCGATAATATGACCAAATTACTAATGAGAAATTCGAGTACTCAGGTATAAAGTCATTAAAATATATGGAACCTTCTTATCTATCTCAGCAGTCGAGTGTATCTTTTGATTAACAAATAGTATGCAAAAAATAGTGTTTGAATATCTTTTATTGTTTGCTGAGAACCTAATAATATGAAGCACAGAATAATGTTAAGGGAATAGAACTATTTCTTTTGTCAATGCCTAAATGAGCAGCGACCTGAAATAGTTCAGAATTGTGAAAGTACCAATTTCACAATATAATGTTAGATATTAGGTAAACGTCCGTGACACGACTTTGTTAAATGTAATTTTATAGTTATTACGAGCAAACATGAAAGTCAGAATTGTATGTCAAGAAAGACACTTAAATATGTTTTCAACATTAACGTATATTTTCCTGCAACTTCTCTTCTAATATTTTTGTTGAATGTATGAAAGTTTCTGTTGAACTAGTGACTATAGGATTATTTTCAAATGTTCTTTCTCTTGATCTCATATATATGGTGTGGTTGCCAATCACTTTGATTCACCAATGTTCTGAATATTATGAAAACGATTATCTGTCTGACGTTCCGATCTGTTACATCGATTTGAGACGCAACCGTTGAAATGCAGAGAGTTGCACAGATGATGATGTCAAGGATGCAGTGGATAAACTCCGTAATACGTTCGAGATATATGTTTGCCAGCAATAAAACTGACTATCTTCAGAAGTTCTATGCAAACAGTCTTAGACAATGTGCATTTCCATGTCATTCAGTGAAACGAACTCCTGCCAATGCAAATGTGTGACAAACTAATAACTGCGTTCCGAACCAGTTCAACAGCACTGACTTTCTACCATATTTGCTTCCAGTAATAATGCGAATCGACATCGTATGGAAGTAGTCAATGAATAGCACGAATCCTGCGAAAACGCTCGTTCAATACGAAATCAATCGGTGAACAAGGCGGAGATTGATGATTTATTAATTGTGCCTCGGAATCTACAGTTATCGTCAGCGAATCGCAATCAGATTGATAGTATCGAAAAGACTCCTTTTTTTTGTTGAAGATAGTTGCGAGTATTTGTCAATGAAAAACGAATTTATTTCTGTAAGTTAACAAAAAGGAAATATTTCGGTTAATCAGGTGTAAATTTGTGTTTTGAATAGTCACTTTTAAATCGGTAGTTTGAACAATAATTCTGTCGAAAACGAATGCAATGTCTCAGTAATTTCTACACAAAGTTATAGCTAGCCTTATGTTAACAATCACACGAACTGAATGAAATGTTTGCAAAAAGATGGTAAATGTCATGAACGTACGACAGCTTTACAACATTTCTTTGGAATTCATTGAAAAAAATAAATATCTATTTGTCATTTTACATTACACCAGGATACAATGAAGCAATAATCAGTGCCACTTCGAACACTGCACATTGAGTTACCTTAATCATAATACTTTCTTATATTGATATCAGTAACAATGTTTAATTTGACACGTAGCTTTTCAATAACAGCAATAAGTGTGACATCTTTCTTTCTCCAGGAAGATACTTCTGTCAACATTTTCTGCAGTAAACATGGAATTTGTTAAAACTAATGTTTGTGCTGTTTGTTTATTCATTAAAACAAGAAGATGCTGAACAAGACGGAAGAAAGCAGCAACAAGTTTTCGAATAGTTGTAATAGCCCGTCAGAATAATGCGAACACAGTTGATGACGTTCCTGTAATGATTTCGAAATGAAAAGTCGTAAGTATGACAAAGTAGGTCAATTAACACTGATTCACACTTATGGAATACCACAAATAGATTATTTCAGTCTTAGTCTCTAAATGACTGAACAATGAAATTTCAAATCAAATATGAGATGGCATACTGTGATTATCCTCAGCAAGAATGATCCAGTGCAGCACAGTTATTTAATCAGTAAGATTCCTAAACTGTATACAGATGTGTTCGTTATGAGAAGGGAATCCCTTTCGAATTAGTTTCACTAAACGTACATTAAAATAAAAATTCAATGATTTTACATTTCGCATTATTTTTAAATTCGTTTGAAATTAACTACTTTGACTTGATCGATTGTGTGTGTGTTATTCGGAGTTCATCTCACAGACAACGATAGGAACATTCTTTTGTTTCGATAACTCGAAAAGAAGAATCCTGCTCAATGATCGATGTTGATGAAAAAATGTATAAAGTTGCATTTTCACATAGATCATTTGTTACTGAATAACATATCTTTCAAAATGAAAGCATAACATTTTCTACGAAGTCAATTTATCCAATTTACTTGAGAATTGAGTCGCATTTTCTTACTAACAGTATACATAAACATTTCAAGGAACATAAATTTGTGTAACATCATGTCACCTTGCTGTCCTATTCAGAATTTATCATTTAGCGCTACTCCGTTAAATGTTTATGATTTGTCTTAGTTTGCTTGGCAAACTGATAATGAAGAACCGTCACAGTCTGACTAGATATTCATGAAAACCGTACTGACGATATATTTTCGAAAATTCCTATTTTATTATCAAGAGAATATGTCTATTATACAATCTAAATCGAAAAGCAAATCAAAACGTTCATGTTGCATAAAGTAAACGGCACTTGGACATTTAAACTGCTGAAGAATAATCATTATACGAAACAATTTGACACATATTCGAGTAGCATGGAAGCCGAATGATGACAGTTGTTAGTTATTCGGTCAATCGATCAGTGTTGTTAGAATCACAATTGCAAAATGGTGCATACATTGCTCCTTCGATTAGTTTTACTATCATACTTATTCTAGTGTAATGTTGTATTAAAAGTGAGTTCTTTAAAAATGTTCAATTCTAATTATTCAAAATTCTGTGTGATAAGAAATAAAAGCGAGTTGAAAGAAACAGCTGATGATAGTGAAAGTTATACATTATGAAATAAAGCGTATAGGTTTATGCGTCTGTTTCATCAAAGTATGTAAAACTGAGAGATTGTCCTACACAAAATACAGAAACAGCTGTCTCCATGACAATTTATTCTCAGCAATATCTGCAATCTTGGAGATATGTTAGCTCGAATACACAGAAATATGTATTTACTTACTGTATTGGTATTCATGTTATTCATAATCGCACTATCTCAATTGAATTTTATTTATTTATCACACAATCTTGCACATGATTAACCAAAGTTTTTCATTCTTTGTAACTTACAGAAATAAATAAGTTCGTTTATGTCAAATTCTTGCTACCATCTTCAACGAAAAAAGGGAGTCTTTCCGATGCTGTCAATCTGATTGCGATTCGCTGACGATAACTGTCGATTCCGAGGCACAATTAATAATTCATCCATCTTTGCCTTCTTCACCGATTGATTTTGTATTGAACGAGCGATTTTGCAAGATGCGTGGTAGTCATTGACTACTTCCATACGATGTCAATTCTCATATATTACTGGAAGCGAATGTGGTCACAATGCCAGTGCTGTTGAACTGGTTTGGAACGCAGTTATTAGTTTGTCGCACATTTGCATTGGCAGGAGTTCGTTTCACTGAATGACATGGAAATGCACATATTGTGAAACGTTTTGCATAGTACTTTTGAAGATAGTCAGTTTTATTGCTGGCAAACATATATCTCGAATTTATTACGGAGTTTATCCACTGCATCCTTGACATCATCATCTGTGCAACTCTCTGTATCTCGATGGTTACGTTTTAATCGATATTACAGATTTGAACTTTATACAGATCATCGTTTTTCATAATATCCACAACATTGATGAGTCAAAGTGACAGAAGACTATGGCTAGAAATATACATACTATGAAAGAATATCTGTAAGTGAGCTTTCGATTTTATAATTCCACTTGATAATTTATAAATGATAATTAAATTCAGAAGGTTGGCGCCAGAAAATGTTTCAATAAACCGAAATCATCACGCATTTATTTGAAGGAGCTTTCGATGTGCGATTCCGCATCAGCTGTTCGCAGATTCGAAGTACAAAATATTATTTGACAATGAAATGTCATTATCTTCATTATTGACATCGATTTACGAATTAATTGCCTGCACATACCTCAACTTATGTGAGCGATGTCAGGTGATCTACTCCTCGGTAAACATGACATTTCGCTTTGAATCATCAGTGAAAGATGTTCAGTCACTGTCTTGTGCTTATTCTTTGTCAATTATAACATGCGTCACAGTCGCTGAATAGAGAGGATGGTGCTTCTGAGTGTATTCGATTTTTACGTTTGCGGTTCAGTGCAAAATCTAAAAGCTCACCAAAGTAATTGCCCAATCACAAGTTTATGAGATATGGGAATACAAAATAATATTCAAAGATCAGAATTCTTTGAAAGCGCCTGATGGAAAATAACGTTATAAACATAAGAATGAAATTTCTTCATGATTTGTCTTCGTTTGATCATCCATATTACAGAACGTTTCTAAATCCTTATGCTTTCAGGAATAATTCTTCAAGAATGCTGCTCAACTTTCCATCTCATGTGAGGAAAATGCGAGTGTTTTTACAAAAAGCAACTGAACTCGGGATAAACATACTATTGGAAGATTTCCTCAGCAAATGGACACGTTGCACTGTTCCAATCCATAATTCACATAAAATGCTGATCACGATTGCAGCAAAGACAGTTTTCTTTCGTTTCCATAATTCGAAATGGGTGATCCTATAGATGCTGATCAGAACGATGTAAAGCTCTTGACCCATACAGGATTAAGAATAATTTGTTTATAAATAAGCTTGATTCCTGAATGATATTGTGTGATGTATATTATCGAGTCAAGTTGTCCGAAATCATTAGAAACTGTTTCGTCTAAAATTATTCAGAGAACATTCAATAAATTTCAGAACTGTAATAATGCATGACATGTTTTCATCTTCTTTTAAAAATCTGAGAGAATTTCAAAATGTACTAACTCATTAGAAAAATGTTTACTGTTCAAACGTAAAATAATTAAAAATGAGACGAAGTCATATCGACTGTAAAGATGACTTTTCAGAACTATATATTGTTATTTGTTGCAATGAAAACTTCTTACTTGGTTATTACACACAGTGTATCTTTCTAGAGCACAGAAACTCAAAAAAAGAACAGATGAAACAATATATGCAAATGGAGGAAGTGAATGAGAGAAGTCTGGTGAACAAAGTACGAGAGACACCGCATGACTAGAAATTTTTAGTCAGACAAAATAAGATAGACATGTAGTTAGCGAGTAGGCATGCAATCACAAGGATGGAGGCGACGAATGAGTGACAAGTTGAAAAGACAAGTACGACAAGCACATTCATGACTTCAATGTTTAAACACAACAATCTCTTTATCTCTGTGATACGAAATCTAAAATGTAGTTGTAAATGTCTGATCAGAAACGGCAGCTTCATCTAGCTGTGCTTCGTTTCAGATGAATGTTTCGATCTTTCAATAGTGTTTTCCAAATAATCCGTTGTACTGTTACCCAGTAATGTATGGATTCTTCCAACGTCATGATCCGATTGCGTTTGCAACCCCTCTGAAATAAATTGTATCATTTGAAAATTTCTTAACTACTTCAGTAGAAAGCTGATACCAGTTCATCTTATTTAGAACATCCAGACATTCGCATCCGATTTCCGTATCAAGACTTGAATTTCGCCTTGAGGTACGCTTTCTGAGAAAGGCATTAGAATCGAAAAATCCGTGACATTGTGAACAGTGTAGTGACACACGTCTTTCACCGTGACGCATTTCATCATTTTTGAAGTTGCCTGACGCCCATAATTTACATTTGACAGAATATTTACTGACATACAAAAATAACTACATCCACATCTCAGTTCTAGTTTCCATTTACATCTCTAATCTATTATAGAAGCACTACAACGGTCAAAGCTTTGTAATTTCTTTGTGATTTTGGGTTGTAGATCATTTGCAGTGGCTGATACGCTGTATCTGTAAACAGAGCATTCCAATACTTGTTTGAAATCCGTCCTATATTACTCAAACGTGAATGATCTTACAACTGACTTGTTATTGCTGTGATCCATCAGATAATCTATCAAACCAGAACTTAAGCTATGTGAATTTGTATTCTTAGATGAACCAAAGTGTTATTATTCGTTAGTTCATTGTGCTCATAGTTAAACCATAAATGAAGCAGTTTGTTCTAAACACGAAATATTTTTATTTATGTTTCCATTTATGTACATCAAAAATCAGATATTTACAGAAACATTCTAGACGTTGATAAAATATCTGCTCAATATTTATCAGTGATAGGATGAATGTTCGCTTCTTACTTACTTACTTACGCCTGTTACCCCAAATCGAATATAGGTCGCCGACCAGTTTTCTCGAACCAAATCTGGCCTGGGCTTCCCTCTCCAATTCTGTCCAATCATTGTTCATTGCTCTGATATCTTTCTCTATTTCTCGGCGTAGTATGTTCCTTGGCCTTTCTCTTTTGCTTTTGCCTTGAGGGTTCCATGTGAGGGCTTGTCTCGTGACGCAGTTAAGTGCTTTCCGCAATGTGTGTCCTATCCATTTCCACCGCTTCTTCCTGATTTCCTCCTCCATTGGAATCTGACTTGTTCTCTCCCACAGTTCGTTGTTGCTGATGGTGTCTGGCCAACGAACACGAAGTATTTTGCGTAGACAACTGTTCATAAGCACTTGTACCTTCTCGATGATGGCTTTGGTAGTTCTCCATGTTTCTGCTTCATAAAGAAGAACTGTCTTGACATTTGTATTGAAAATGCTGATTTTGTTTTAGGTTTGAAGTTGTTCGGAGTTCCAGATATTTTTCAACTGTAGAAATGCAGCACTTGCTTTTCCGATTCGTTCCCTCACATCTGCATCGGATCCACCTTTCTCGTCGATGATTCTGCCCAGATATGTATCGGTGTTAACGTCGTCCAAGGCATCTCCATCAAGAGTGATTTGGTTGGTGCATGTTGTGTTGCATCGCAGAATTTCGCTTTTTCGCTTCATGTATGTTGAGACCTTCTGCTGCAGAGGCTGCTGCTACACTGGTCGTCTTCTCTTGCATTTGTTGTTGAGTGTGCGATAGAAGAGCCAGGTCATCTGCGAAGTCCAGATCGTCCAGCTTCTTCCTAACTGTCCAGTTGATACCGTGCTTCCCTCCAGATTTCGACGTTTTCATAATCCTGTCGATGACCAGGAGAAAGAGAAAGGGTGAGAGTGAGCAACCTTGCCAGACATCGGTCTTCACCTCGAAGGAGTCTGTCAGCTGACATCCGTGCACGATTTTGCAGTTGAATCCATCATAAGAATTCCGTATGATGTTGACTATTTTCTCAGGCACACCGTAGTGTCGTAGAAGCAATTTGGTCAGTACACGATCGATCCTTACGAAATCCAGCCTGTTGATCTCGAAGTTGGGCGTCTACAAAGTCTTTCATTCTATTTAACAATATCCTGTTGAAGACTTTGCCTGGTATTGAAAGAAGAGTGATGCCTCTGTAGTTCTCACACTTGCTGAGATCGCCTTTCTTTGGTATTTCGATCAGGGATCCTTCTTTTCCAATCTGATGGTACTTGTTCCGCATCACAAATCTTCTTGAAGAGGATGTAAAATATTTTCGCAGTTGCATCTACATCTGCTTTAATTGCCTTTGTTGGAATGTTGTCTGGTCCTGCTGCTTTGCCGATTTTGAATTGTCTGATACGTCTGGTACGTCTTATGACCCGGAACTTCGTGATATGTTGAAGTGATTGCCCCTTTAATCCCTTTCCAATTGTACTCCAATGTTGCTTCCTCTCCATTGAGTAGATCCTGAAAGGCCTAGAACCTATTGTTGAGGGCTATCTTGAATTCGTTGAGTTTTACGGTATCCCGAAGAAAGGCTGTATTAAAATTCTCTGATGTTGTCTGTCTCTTTGTCCAGTGCTTTTTTAGTTTCAGTTTCATTTTGACGATCAGCAAGTGGTGATCTGAGGCTATATCATCTCCTCTCTTCGTTCTCACATTCTCCATGGTCCTTCTGAACGTTTTGTTGATACAGATATGATGAATTTGGTTTTGAGTAATGTGATCCAATGAAATTCATGTGGCATTGTGAATGCGTTTGTAAGGGAATATTGTGACACCGATGACCAGTTTGTTGAAGGCACATATCTCTCCACGATTTCGTTCTTTTTCCCAGTCCATGTCGTCCCATGATGTCTCCATATCCAGTGTTGTTCATGCCGACCTTGGCATTCGGGGCTCTCATAAGAATCGTCAAATCCTTCGGTGAACATTTCTCGACGATTGACTGCAGCCTTTCGTAGAATTGATCTTTATCGTCGTCATTATAGTCATTGGTAGGTGCATAAAATTGGATGACGTTCATTGTATTGTCCGCTTCCTTTGTTTTGAAGGATGCTGTAATGATCCTCGGTACATTAGATTCCCATCCTATTAGTGCCTTTAGTGCATGTATGGACAGCGTCAGTTCAACTCCTTGTGTATGTGAAGCGTTTTCCTCTTCATGACCAGAATATAAAAGCATTTCCCCTGAAGCAAGTCTCAGTTGTTCTACCTGTGTCCAATGCGTTTCACTGATGCCGAGCACCTCGAGGATGTATCGTTTCATTTCTGCGCAACTTGAAATAGTCTTCTAGTCTCCCACCACAATGTACGAACATTCCATGTTTTTAAAAAAATGGTTGCTCTGGTTGTCAGAAGAGGCATCAACCCCGTGACTCCGAGGGAACTCGGCTTTCATCACGCGACCTCATCATAATTATTCTTCCAACTTCCAGGGCAGAGATAAATTGGTTTCGATTATTTTTTCTGGATAGCGTTTTCTTGGCAAGTGAGAATTCGAAGGAATGGGGCCGCCAACCCCCATGTCAAACCCTCCTCCTTTATCCGGGCTTGGGACCGGCAGTAGCCCCAAAGGTTCCACTGACGGATTTTCGCTTCTTATAAATAAATAAATAAATCTTCTCATATTCAATTCAATAATAATCGAACTCATCATTATTTTCCGTACTCAGGAAAATATAATTTGATTGTTTTTAAACTAAAAGGTCCTCAATATATCGATGGAAAAATTCAAAACAACTACGTTTACAATACAATGCTAGGTTTTCGATTCGCCTTCAAAGTTTATTGTGGCGGGGGCGATGCTTAAACAAGACAGATCGGAAGATGTCTGAACTCATTAAAATCTCAACCTGTTAGCGTTGAAGACGATTATGGGTAGAAAGGAACAATAACAAACGTTTCATGTGACATCGTCATAATCTGCCTCAGTTTATTCCGTTTGTCATTGAGATTTCATTTCCCACCGGGGAATGTCCACGGCTGTGATTGCCTGCTGTGTAGTTTAGTGTGCTCTTTTCTTAACTGTCTCAAAGACGTTTCTATGATGTATAAATAAACGAATAGTGTGTGCTTGATTTTATTGTGACTAGTGGGTGTTTGTAGAATATACTTTCTACGCTTGCAAAGATATCTGTTACAGCTTGGCATTCAAGGTAGCCCAACTGGATGCTGGTAATTGTCCAGTTTGTAAAATGGTTGAAAACGGCATGAATAGCTTCCTCGTATATGCTCTAGGGTCGTGTGGTTGTGATGTCAGTTGGCATGTGGTATTTAATCGGACGTCAGCTAATTTAGGCTGATCGAACTTCAGAAAATGACGAATCTCGTCAAGTAACTTGCGATTGCGATTGTCCTGACAGGCGAAGGTGATTATCACATGCGGTAAGGGCGTTTCTGTGTTGTGTGCTGCAAGCTGACAATTTGGATTCGTATCCTACGTGAGGTTATGTTAAAATAAGATACTATAATATTATTAAGGGTAAAGAATTTCCTCTCAACTGATGATGAGCTTTCACTGGAAGATATCAGGATCAAAAAGCATCAGATAACTGTGACTCATTATTATATTCTGTAATCAACATTAATGCTAACATTCTGGTTCTTCAGACTTTCCTCTGTTCATACGATTATTAGCCCACTCGTTATTTTATTAGCGAATCGTCTTCATTACCCACATAAATGCAGGTGTTAAGATAGTGTTCTAAATATAAAACGCAACTGCTTTGTCACTTTTTGGTTTCAAACAAGAATATTTTCTGTTCTGCTTCTCGCCTCGTTCTCTTTATTGCTCAATTTCAGCCGAATCCCTAAATATTTTCCGAATATTTGCCGCAGACTTGGTTAATTTACACAGCAGCCTGTAAATTTATTATACGGGGAACATCAAGCGGATCTTGGCATATTTATTACATAAGTTTCTGTTATACTCAGACCTTCCATATTTTCGCAGTCATCAGCAGTTCATCTCAAAGGAACTACCGTAACTGACGCTAATTATTTGCACTGTACATTGCAGAGTCTGGAAAATCACTTATAATTTTATGTGTAATATTTATCCATCTGATTGAAGCCGATGTATCATGTGAAATATTTCAGTAACTGAACAACGTTTTTAAAATATGTCAGCAATCCTAACATTCGGATGTTGCCTGTAAATTGACATGCTCCTTGTGAAATATCACCATTTTAGAATGAATTAATATTACTTTTATTATTATAACTACTACTGGTTGGTTTCAAAGTTCATCTGTCGTAGCGATTAGAAGCTTTGAGGTTACTGGTCACATAAGCAATTCTAACAATGACTACTTTTCAACAAATGGTAAGCGCCTGGTAGAGGATGTTTACGTACACACACCGAAAGGAAGCAGTGACAATGGCTCAGGAAGGAAAACCTTCTTCATGCTCTTTGTCCACAGGAATAGTGGAGGCTGTCAATGGGTGACCACTGGTGAACATTTAGGGATATCATGCAGAATGCTGTCGTAGACAATGCAGAACAGTCAAACCACACACTCAGATAATAGAAGAACATAGGTTATGCTAGTCAACGAATTGATTGAAAATACTGCGACTTCACCTTACTCCGTATGATGTGTATTCCATAATCTTCCAGAAAATATGAAGTTGACAGGCACGAAAGTCGAGCTTAGTTATACAGAATTAACTAGTCCTTGGTGGAGGCATAGAAATAGCGTACTGAAATGATCCATCAACTAATACAAGTCAAGGATTTTGCGAGTAGTAAATGTAACCTCAATGACAGCTAAGTACCTTTTGCACAAAAGCACAAAAGATACGAAACTAGTACCTCTCCCAAGTGAGTTCTGAGGACCTCACGTTCTCGGCAATATCTCTACCTGATTTCTATTAATAAAATAAACTACCAATCGATATTTCAGTTACAACTAACCTCGAAATGTACTATATGAATGTAGATAATCACATATGGTCGCTATTCACCTACAACATGTGAAAGTGAGGATTGAGAGGAAACGTTTGCGAAAAGAGGTTTATTGGCAAACTGCGTTCAAATGAACTACGAGACTGATACGTTGAATAGGTGACTGAGCATGGGTCAATTCATATGATGAAATAATAATACATGAAAATGCCGATTTAGATTTCTTAGTACCTCTTCCAAGTGAGTTCTGGGGACCTCACGTTCTCAGCAATATCTCTTCCCGATTTTTATTCCTAAAATTAACAAACTACAAATGGATATTTCAGTTACAAATAACTTCGAGATGTACGATATGAATGTTGACAATCACATATGGCCGACAGAAATATAGCTTAGAGACATGCAAACAAAAGTTCTCTATACACTAAGCTTTCTGAAAGCAAATAATCTCTTTTAATGCAACTTGTCGGGGCTTCGCATAAGAATTTCTTTCACACAAATCTAAAAAATCGATAATTTCAAACGGATGTTTATTTAATGTTCTGTTGAATCGAATCATCGTCAAATTTTGTCTCAGCGTTCATGTTTCGACAACTTACCACAACGTAAATAATGTCTCTTCTTATCTAATTCTTTAAAGCGTCTGAACATAGCTAATGATTCGAGTAAAAAAATCAAGCTTTTGAAGAATTCCTAAGAATGAAATTCATTGTATCTGTCGCATTTCAGAAATAATGATGGCAGTTTTCCGGAGAAAAATATCTCTCACTTATTGATATCTCCCAAATATCCCAGTAATATGGAGTAAGTTATGGACTGTTACACCATCACATGCATACATGTAAATACATGTTTCGTTCGACAGTTTGATTGCAGTATTTATCAGTCTCTTGATTCAAACCATTTCTTAATGAATAAATTAGAGAATAATGAAAAGGTATCGTGAAGATTTGAAAGTGTTATGGAATAGTGAGTGAAACAATACGTTCGGATATCAGTTCATTGTAGTAATAAAGAAGTGATTCACTCGTTCACGTCAATTGATCTGAAAGCGAATAAACGTGGTAGATGTGTCTGGAACAGTTGTAAAATTAAGAATCGTCGTAAATAGTTGATCACAATATGAACAATCCTTGCTCTTTATGTAGACGCTAACAAGCTTATCATTTAATAAAATTGTTCTTGGATATACTTTAGGTAATTTTCTAATTTAATACGTGGTTTTCAATATTCATTTGATTTTATTAAGCTGTAACATGTAATAATGCCACGTATCATTAAATTTCTGGAATTTTAACAGTGTACTCTAAATAATACAATATTATGTGGAAGTATTAATTTTTCTACGCACACCTTGACCTGATATTTTTTATATTGCATTTTCATTCTACCTGATATGCCATCATTTATAATAGTTCAATTAATTGTTTGTTTAATAGTATATATTATCATTTGTTTTAGTGAGTTGCTGAGCTGCAAAAATATATGAAGTATGTGACAACCAAGGAAAAAATTTTTCAATTGATTAGATAACAATGTACTTTTTTAATTATAATATTTAGAAAAATATTCATTAAAAATTGTTTTTTGATTCTTCTTACCATTGAATATTATATCTTCATCTAAGTTGTCAGTGTGTTATTGAATATTGAACTTTTCTGAGATATAAATGAGAAGACATAATGTCACGTATCGTTGTATTTCTGACATTTATTCGATGTATATTAGATAATATTGATTGACAGATTTCTCGTTATTCCTGATAACTTCACTCCATAATAATATTATGTATCACGCTTTCATCCCGGATACTTGAATTTTCTCAAACGAATGAATTACCATTCCAATTTGAAGAAACAGCTTTATAACGTTCTGATGAGCTGCAATTATTTAACAGGATGTCTCTTTACAAGATATGGATTCGAACAAAGACTATCGTCACTGTTCTTGTTATCAGCGTAGTATTTTCATTATTGAGAGGAACAGGTCAAAGTGTGCATTCGTTGAAGAAAACTTTCAATTGTATCTTCATCTCGAAGTTGTAACATTTCGTATCTACGCTTGCAATTTATTTATTATTTTGTGACATTCAATTTTTATAAATGACTGAATGTTATTTCTATGTTAGTTCATTACGTACATACTGACTTTATCTTCATATCAGTTTAAAAGCACAACAGCATTGTTGCAGACTATTGGCTGTAAAGATGATGATGAATAAGGTAATTTCGAAAACACAGATTTAGTAACGAAGTCAATTACCGACATCATAAATTTCCTTGTTGTATATCGTTCCCATTTATAAGGTCTTTTCATCGAATTCTGTTGTACGAATATATTTATTTCATAAGCTTTTGAGTGAGCAACATGTAGGAAAGTATTTACATTTACTCTATACAGCATTCGATAATATGACCAAATTACTAATGAGAAATTCGAGTACTCACGTATAACGTCATTAAAATATATGGAACCTTCTTCTCTATTTCAGCAGTCGAGTGTATCCTTTAATGGACCAATGGTTTGCACAAAATAGTGATTGAAAATCTTTTACTGTTTGCTGAGAACCTAATAATATGAAGCACAGACTAATAGTAAGGGAAAACTTTTTCTTTTGTCAATGCCTAAATAAGCAGCCACCTGAAATAGTTCAGAATTGTGAAAGTACCAATTTCACAATATATTGTTAGATATTAGGTAACCGTCAGTGACATGACGTTGTTAAATGTAATTTTATAAATATTACTAGCAAACATGAAAGGCAGAATTGTATGTCACTAAATTAACGCATATTTTCAGGCAACCTCTCTTCTAATATCTTGTTGAAGGTATGAAATTTTCTGTTGAACTGGTACGGATGGGCTTATTTTTAAATGTTCTTTCGCTTGATCTCATATACCACGTGTGGTTCCCACTCACTCTGATTCACCAATGTTATGAATATAATGCAAAACGATGATCTGCCTGACGTTCCGATCTCCAACATCGATTAAGGATGCGACCCTCCAGTGTCACAGAGTTGCACAGATGATTATATCAAGGATGCAGTGAATGAACACTGTAATAAATTCGAGATATATGTTTGCCAGCAATAAAACTGACTATCTTCCACAGTACTATGCAAAAATTTCACACAATGTGCATTTCCATGTCATTCAGTGAAACAAACTTCTTTCAATGCAAATGTGTGACAAACTAATAACTGTTTTCCAAACCAGTTCAACACCACTGACATTGTGAACACATTGGCTTCCAGTAATATATGAGAATTGACATCGTATGGAAGTAGTCAATTACTACCACGAATCCTGCGAAATCGCTCGTTCAATATAAAATCAATCGGTGAAGAAGCAGAAGATGGATGATTTAAGAACAGTGCCTCGGAATCGAC